>QJNV01000052.1:0-92854 GCA_004155935.1 Monosporascus sp. GIB2
CCCCCCCCCCCCCCCCCACACCCCAACGTTCCCCTCCTCCAGCTTCCCTCACGTAAGTAAGAAACGCCAATGCATGAGCTGACCGCTTGCCCCCTGAAAACAGCCTCGGCCAAGCACCCGCCCGCCAGTGCGCCCTGGGCGCCGGGCTCCCCAACACGGTTGTGGCGACGGGCGTGAACAAGGTGTGCGCGTCAGGCCTCAAGGCCATCATCCTCGGTGCCCAAACCATCATAACGGGCAACGCGTCCATCGTGGTGGCGGGCGGCACCGAGTCCATGTCCAACACGCCGCACTACCTGCCGAACCTGCGGTCGGGCGCCAAGTACGGCGACCAGACGCTCGTGGACGGCGTGCTGCGCGACGGCCTGACGGACGCCTACGCCAAGGAGCACATGGGTCTGCAGGGCGAGCTGTGCGCCGCCGACCACGGCATCGACCGCGAGCAGCAGGACGCCTACGCCATCGAGACGTACAAGCGCGCGCAGGCCGCCCACGCGTCGGGCGCCTTCGCCGCCGAGATCGCCCCCGTCGAGGTCAGCGGCGGCCGCGGCAAGCCCAGCGTCCAGGTCGCCGTCGACGAGGAGGTCAAGAACCTCAACGAGGCCAAGCTCAAGACGGTGCGCCCAGTCTTCAAGCCCCAGGACGGCACCGTGACCGCCGCCAACGCCGCCCCGCTCAACGACGGCGCCGCCGCCGTCGTGCTCATGTCCGAGGCCAAGGTCAAGGAGCTCGGCGTGACGCCCATCGCCAAGATCCGGGGCTGGGGCGACGCCGCGCGCGAGCCCGAGAGGTTCACGACGGCGCCCGCCCTCGCCGTGCCCAAGGCCCTCGCGCACGCCGGGCTCACGGCCGACGATGTCGACTTCTACGAGATCAACGAGGCCTTCAGCGTCGTGGCCCTCGCCAACATGAAGCTCCTGAACCTGACCCCCGACAAGGTCAACGTCTTCGGCGGCAGCGTCGCCATCGGCCACCCGCTCGGCTGCTCCGGCGCCCGCATCGTCGTCACCCTCGCCACCGTCCTGCGCGAGAAGAAGGCCAAGATCGGCGTCGCCGGCATCTGCAACGGCGGCGGCGGCGCCAGCGCCATCGTCATCGAGAGCCTGCAACAATGACTATCCCCCTCCCTGTGATCCCCCCCTCTGAGGTGGGGATGCCTATGTTGCGTTCGCCAACATGGCGTGCGACAGCAGGGATGGAGTGAGGCGAGGGTCAAGGAGGAAGTGGGAGAAGCCCGCGCCGAACTGCTATAGCAGGCGCGTAATGAAAACAGACGCCGTATCGCGGATTCAACTTCCGCCTCGGGCCGCTTCATCATTTCTCCGCTCCCTGACCCAGATCGGAGAGAGGAGGGATTCGCGTGTCTGCGGGCTAGATCTGGCTTCTCCCGTACTAGTAGGAAGACACTTGAGATTTATCGGCATCG
Source organism: Monosporascus sp. GIB2 (assembly GCA_004155935.1). Lineage (NCBI taxonomy): Eukaryota > Fungi > Ascomycota > Sordariomycetes > Xylariales > Monosporascus > Monosporascus sp. GIB2. The sequence goes on from QJNV01000052.1 coordinate 1,427, forward strand.
AGCGGTAGTTACCTATTTAGAACGGGAAAAGCAATAAAACCGAAGTAATATAAGTATGATGCCGCCGCTTGAGTAATCATTCATCGGATACCTCGCGTCCCTTCTCCCTTTTTGCATTTTCCAGATACATCCTCGATAGTCTATCGGAGCAGTAGAGGTCCAGATCAGAACCGCAGGGGCGCAGATATATAGATACTTAAGCCAGCCACCCATTCACCCCCGGCTTCCGAGGCAGGGCCTATCACGAAGATACTAGGACGCCGGCACAGACTGGGACGCACACCTTCGGGAGCAACGGAGCAGAATAAAACCGCATAATAGCAAGGATCTCATTAACGTCTGCTCAGTGGACGCATCAATCTATAGTACAATGCAAACGGGGCGGCAGCAACCCGTGACGAACACGAGGAAGCAACAAAGAATACTAATCGACCGACGACAATGGACGGCGGGTCCCTCCTTAAGAATACGTCGCGTGGTTTGCGTGTTAGAAGAAACCTGTGAGTATAGGAGGGTACCGGGCAATTGACAACGACGATGACTTCCCCCGGCCACTCTCTTCCCCTTACCTCCCGTGACCCCCTGTATCACCACCACCACCACCACTTCCTCCTCCAAATATTCACCACGTGAGTAGTCATCACCCGGTTTGGCCGTAGTACAAGTAGGGAAAAAAACAGTATAAGAGAATCAGTGGAAAGCACCCGGAATACCGGTTGCTCTACATGTATTGTGTGTTAACGCCTTAGTACGCAGCGCGACGTATGCGTTTGCAAAGGCGACGAAAACGATTAGCTCCTCTCCAACACCGGCCGCAATGACTTTCCAGTATGTCGTGTATCAAATGACGTGTTGGGTTATAACGCATTTCGGGTCGAAAATACACTGCCAAGTGGCAGCCGAAGAAAAACTTGAACAAAAGAGAGAGTACTACTCGACGCCTTCCATCGCGTCCCCGTTCTCGGCCTTACCGATCGCCGGGGTCGGAGTCACGCCGTCCTTGAACCACCTCTGAAACTTGTCGTTCGCCTTCTGGACCTCGTCCTGGCTCATGCCACGCATCCATGAATTGTTCATAATCATCTTCTCGCGGAAGCGCTGCTCGCGGTGCTCCCTGACGGCGGTAGTGTGCTCCTCTAGCTTTGCCTTCTCCTCCTCGTCCTCGGGCTCCGTGGCGTAAACGAAGAACTCGGACGTGCCCTTCTCCCAGACGATGCGGTTCGAGTTGAGGCAGATACGCAGAACCAAGCCTTCATCAAACTTCAGTGGCTTGGGTACCTCGCCGTCGTCAGAGTCGACCTCGCTAGATGGCAGATTGCGGGCGAGGACCGTCTTCTGTAGTCGTGCGCGGGGAACGCCTTCGGTAGGTTCGACGCGCATGTATGACGATATGTAGTATTGCCATCTCTCGCGCAGCTCCATCTCGTCCATATAGAACGTGGTCTCGTCGCGTTGCAGCCAGCGGATCGTGGCCTCGTTCTTGTTGGGGAACTTGATGTCATCGTTAGTGACGAACTCTTGAGCTATGCCCACGCTACTCACCCAGCATATGACAAACATGTCACCGTCCTTGATGCATTTCTCCGCGAACTTGCGCGCACTGATCTCCGTTTGGTAACTGGTCTCCTCCTGGTGACGGCTGTTCAGGAAATGCTGGATGAGATCCGGCGTCTTCTCCTTGGAGTCAGGACTAGTGCAGATCAGGGAGAGACGACAGAGCGTTCTCAGCAAATCCTGGATGGTGTATAAGGTCCAGCCTTTCTTCAGGTAGTAATGACGCAGGACTTCCTGATAGCGGTTCTCGTCGATCTCTCCCGTGATGAAATCCTCAATCAGCTCCACGGTCTTCGGCCAGAACGAGGCCGGGTCGCTTTCATCGAAATAGTTGATCTCGTTGACGGCGATGCCCAGTTCCTTAGCTGGCTTTTTGCTCTTCGCCCTCTGGATCTCTTCCATGACGCTGCCTTGGCTGTCCTTGGCATCCTTCAAACGCTTGTAAAGGGTCTGGAAGATGCTGAAGAAGACATAGATCGTCTGGTTGCAGAAGAAGTTGTACCAAGGACGCGGGAAGAATCCATCCGCCTTCAGCTCTCCATCCGAATCCACAAGCGGGTTCTCGCCCTTAACAACCGTAGCAAGCGGAGTTATCGGAAGCCAACGCTCGTTGGACGTCTCGGTAGGCACGGCCTCATCAGGAGCATCGCCCATCTCCTCTTCATTAGCAGAAACATCTGGCGTCGTCTCCTTACTCCCAGAAGCACTGTCGTCCTTCTGGGTCCGACTCTTGCTACCGTTACGACCGGGATCCAGCACGCCACGCAGGAGGTCGGACCTCTTGCCGTTGCGGCGGGTTCGGCCGTTCGTCAACTCGGCCGGGAGCTGCTCCTCAGCGTCCTCTTCCCCAGACTCTCGGTCAATGTCGCGGAGACGGTCCTGAACTTTCTCCTCGGCAATATCAAAGAACTGAGGAATGAAAGATTCAAAGAATTCGACGACTCGGTCCTTCTCCGACGCGCTGTGGTGTCCATTATTCATCCCATAAAGGACCATGAATCGAAGGAGGTCGAGAATGACATCTTGATCCCCGAGCTCGTAGGCGAACTGATGCCGGGGAACCTTATTCTTCGCGCTCCGAATGCGCCGTTGCTCCTCGTGCTTTGTTTTGATGACATCGATGAGATGTTTGGCTGACAGATTGCGCTTGTCGTTCTGCTTGACCTGAATGCCCATGTGATCGAGACTCTTGAGATGCATAATCTCCGTCTGCGCTTGCCAGACCTTCTCCCACTCTCTCTGGGTGAATCGCCATTCTTCGTCCTTCTGCTTGAGACGCGCGAGTACGACGGGGACAACAGCGAACGGGTCGGCGAACATGTCGTTAACGACCTCGGCGCCCTTCTCTGGGCCGTAAATTTTCTTCAAGACTCGCTTATATATAGACGTGCTGGGCCCACCCAGTCCAGCCGGCATTCGCCAGGTTTCGCGCTCTTCGGGAGTAAGGTTGAGCATCTGCTGGGCGATTGGTTCGAGCAGCTGGATACACTTAATGTTGGCCTCGATATTGAAGTCATAATCGTGTCTTTCTTCCTCGATCCGGTGCAGACCCTCTTCAAAGGCATTCTTCCTGTGAGCGACAAAGCCCGAGTCTTCAGACGCCCAGGTGGGATGGGAAGCCCATTCGTCGTTCAGGACAGCGTTGCACATCTCGTCGCGGCCACCGCAAGGCTTGAGCTTTTCCTGTACGCCTACGTGTCAGCATGTGATCTGTGATATGCACAAGGGGTACCGGCAAACTTACTCTTCGAGGTAGTAGGCGGTAACTGGGTCCGCTGCCTCGGCAGTTGCTCAAGGACACCTTCTCCGTCGGCGGTCTAGGCCGGTTCTCGATGACCTCGTCAATACCGTCGTAGCCGACAAAGTTCTTGAACCAGTTCATCAACTCGGGGTTTCCACCAATGAACTGGCTGGCCTTGTGGACTAAGGTGTTGGTATCAATTAGACTCTGTGAGTACATATTGCAAAGTTTTAAGAACTCGCTCATGGTAGACCTGTTCCCGATAAACTTCTTCACCTTCTCGAAGAAACCGAGTTCATCAGCTGTGGCGTTTGCCGAGGACGTGGGAGGCAGCGGCTCCGGAAGCACCGGAGTCAGCGTGGGCTCGATGGACGGCCCATCGGCGGTCGATGGTTTGTGATTGAGCTTCGGTCTCTTATTGCTGTTGCCAACGCCAGGGATCGTACGAGACGAGGGAGCCGGGCTGTCTGCCATCCCAGAAGGAGCAGCTGCAGGTTGCTTGTCATTACGAGGGCGCTTCTTGCTGTCCTTGGTGACGCTAGCCGGAGGTGCGAAGTTACCGACGGGAGGCATTTTCTGACCGTCTCTCATGGTGTGACCGGGCTGCGGAGTTGAAGTGAAGCCAGTCATTGCGAGGACGTCCTCAGTTCTCGCATTGTTGCTCTTATTAGACGCGGCGGATTCGGGAAGGAACTGTTTGAAGTCTTCGAGAAGATCGGTTGCGGTGCTGAACAAGCTGGTGACTTGCGCGTATACGTCTTGGATTGGCTTCTGTTCGCGTTGGTACGTTTGCAGGATTTCGAGGAATTGTTTGTAAATTTCTGGTCTGTCCTGAAATCGGTTCTGTGGGTCAAAAGTTAGCAATGTGTGCCTGAAAACTCTGTTGTTTTGAATTTCAATTCCATGGGGGATTTACGGGATCTGGGATTTGGGATTTGGGATTTGCTCTCGCCGGCTCCCCCCCTCAGGTCCATCCATACCTTGATTTTGTTCACATAGCTAATTGCGTGATTAAACTCAACGGGACCTCGCTTTTCCATATTTGCTTGTTGATTCCCACTCCCATTCGGTCCGCCCTGAGGACCACTCGGAGTAGGCGTCAGCGCATTGCGTGGAGGGGCATTCGGAGTTGTCGAGTTATTTTGATTATGTGACGCGGCTCGCTGCTGTTGAGAACCCGAACCTGGACCTTCAAATGTTGGACCATGACCTTGACCTGGACCAAGGAGACCTGCTCCATTGGTCGCCGGGGTGCTGAAGGGAACCTCGGGACTTTCAATGCTGTGTTGTGGCTGCGACGAATGTTGCTGCCAGTTGCTGGGCCGGTGGGTGAAGAAAGAAGCATTCGGTCCAGATGGACCATGGGATACGTCAGCCCCGTTAGCCCTGCCTGTGATAGACTGCACTGTAGTTCCCATAGGGGTAGTCACGCGAATGGTGTTAGGATCATTGCCAGCGCCACATTCGATTCTATACCCGGGCGGAAGGAAAGTGTTAAACCCCTGGATCAAGTTAGGATGTCCAGCGAACAGCTCTGAGACGCGGTTAATGACTCCGGGAGTATCGATACTGCTTCGCGTGAGTCGTTAGTTCTAAAAACAGCCATGGGACGACGCGACTGACGTTTGACTCTTGAAGTCTTTCATGATATCCAGAAATCTATTATAAACATCGGGCTGATCGGCAAACTGGACCTTGACCTGGTCAAGGTAGCTCAGGGCATCCTGGCAGCGAACATATTAGCCAGTGTACCCAAACAAAACTAAAGGGTGATCATGACAACAAAGCATGATACATTCCACTCGTGACGCGGTTGCGTCCAGATGAGCCATCTCTCCAAGAACAAGCTCAGGTGAGCATCAGGCGCGTCGGGGCGGCCCGAAAACATGACGGGTAGTTATGAAGACAACGAAGCAAAGAAACCCAAGTTATAGAAGAGTGGGAAGGAAGCAGAGGGGAAAGAATACGCGCAATGTATTGGGTCTCGGTGTGGCCGAGCAAAAATCAACACTTGCAAGTCAGTTGCCGGAACCTTAATGGTTACCAGACCGAACCCACCAAAGCTTAAGTAAAATAAAGGGGAGGCTGTCTCCAGCAAAAGAATTACACGATATAGGAGTACGCTCATCGAGAAGAAGAGCCATGTGGGATGTATTTGGTGATGTCAATGACCGAGCGGGGGACTCAGGCACTGCCTTGAGGCCGAGCGTGATTAATGGGGGCTGACGGTTTCATTCCCACTGGAGAAACCACGATTCATCTACGGGAGAAACTTACATTGAGGATAGGCTGCTGGCCTTGTGGTATGGCGCCCGGGTTCGCCGGCATAGGAGGTCCTCCGCCAGGCATGGCACCAGATCCTCCGCCGCCGCCAGCTCCCGGGCCGCCCCCGAATGGCATGCCGTGCTGATTCTGCCGGTTGCCTTCTTGTTGCAATGGACCGCCAAAGACGGGACCAGAGCCTCCTGACGATCCGGCGGGACCAGGATTGTGACCACCTATAGCACCAAACATCTGGTTCGATGCGTTCTGGGCATTATGTGGGTGTGGACGATTCGCTTCTCCTGGCACGGCACCGCCGAATGAGTTGACTGGACCCGCCGGAGCACCGAGGGGGACAGATGCAGCAGAACCGCCGTGGTTCGCAAGGAGGCCTCCAGGGCTATGGATAGCCCCAGGAACGCGGGACGCGACAGGTTGGTGTATGGGAAGGGAACCAGCGTTGCTATGATGTGGCGTGCCGGAGGGAGGAGGATACTGATCGCGATGATGACGCTCTGCCGACTCGCGATCCCTATGCGACAGGTCGTCTGTGTGGTTATTCATGACTCTATCAAAGGCTCATAGAAGAGGTATGGATCTGTCAACGACGAAAACATTAGCATGATATGATCGACGAAGAGGAAAGGCGGCGAGGCCTCATGCGCAAATCGGAGAAGTCAACTTGGAAGTCCCCAGCTTGAACAGTTGGTCCTACTCAGTCAAGCCCCAACGCGCGAACCCGGCGAAAGAAGGAAAGGAGCAGCGACGGGAGAGACCCCAAACAACTCGAAAGAGGCAAGTCTAAGAGAAGCGTCAGCGAATGCTGCAGACTTACTTTCTACATGAATGCTGATTCAAGGAGGCGGATGCTGTCTGTACGGGATGTCAGAAGAAGGGCGACAGCTCCGGCAGGGTTGGAAAAGTCAATAATTGATGTCTTTGTGAGATCGCCCGCACTCTCTCGCATCCGTCGCGCGGCCATGCACCTCCTAAACCGCCGACCACATCATGTGTATGTGTATGTGGGTCCCATCAGCGATAAAGGATAAGCTCAGCGATAAAGGATAAGCTGAGCGATAACACAATCACAATCATCCCGTGCAGCCGTGGATCTGGGCAGCTTATCAGTTCGGTTCAAAATAGCTCCGTCACCCGTCCGGTTTACTTACGTAAGGAGACAGCTGCAGCCCCGTCGGAACCTCGGAAAGTACCTACCCGACATCGGCAGCTACCTACCTAGGGTAGGTAGTAGGTAGGTAAAGTACCGTACGCAAGGGATTTTCTACCTATTTAGTTGCCTCCACCATTATCACTGTACGTCAATGTAAATTCGCATACCAATTCATATGGGAATAGACATTATCTGGCGTTTTCGTTACGCTTAGCACTATCTCGCGCTATTAAAAATTGGTCTCGAAGAGAGTGGTTCGTGTGCATCCCATACAGCTTCAATATTTCAATAGAACTTGGCACTTTAACCCCATGATGGGGAACACCTTGGCCTGTGGAGGCGACTAACAGAAAACACTCTGGATGCTGTACTAATCTGCCAACAAAGCGGGGTCTAGGCCGAAATAAGTCAGACAACCTTTCCCCTTTGGACAACAAATATTTGGCTTCAACGTCCTTCAGCCTTGCACAACGCCCTGTACCATTCGTCGCGGAAAACACACAAACACACTCTCCGATAAAAAAGAAATAGCCGAGTCCCAACAATTTTCGTAGTCGCCCAGTTGCCCTGGATAATGGAAGTAATAATGACATATCGTCTTTCGCCTGGTCCATACAGTATCACCAACGTTGACAGCTTGGCCTCACCGTCACGTATTTGGTATGATTGGGCCTTGTGGCCATTTATCAGATAGAAGTCATTTTATTACATCATATCAAGCCGGGGTGTTTCCATAGCCATGATGGGAAGGAGATGTGGTGTTAGAGTCCGTGTCCTCAGTTACATCAAGGGCAGCGTCACGATCAAGTGGCTTTAAGATTCATCATCAGCACGCACTAAATCTATAGATGAGATCAACCCCATTTCGACAGGACCTGGACCACCAGCACACTTGATTCCTCGACTGAAATGAAATGAGCATATGGAGGATGGTAACACATAGTGTGATTCTAAGTAAATTATCATTGAAAATGATGTTGGATGCTATCAAGACAACCGCTACCCCCCTGTAATGCGATACCCGTCTACCTACAAATGAAAGATATGTACAGGGGAATCGTGAAGAAAAAGCAAGGGAGCCCCGACATGTAAACCGCTGTATAATGCGTCCCATCCTTCCACTAGAACGCCATGTCCATGCCCTCCAGAGACCGCAGAGAAACCCCGCGTTGCACGGCCTTCTGTACATGGTAACCGAGATGTTCTATGTTACGCCCAAGACGTCTAAAACGCCATCGCCACGCCCCGTTCCCCACCGCCGAAATGAGACACCGATAAGAGCTGCGGCTTATGGTGCTACACCAAGCCGAGAGAACATATATATAACGTCGGTTGCTTCGAGGAAAAAGCTAGAAGCAGGTACGAGACATCACCGGACGACCACGTCCTACGCCCCGTGTATATGATGTCCGGTCTCGTTAACGTAAGGTAAGGACGTGCACCGCGGGTGCCAGCCCGGGCGGGCATAGTTCCGGTCTGGAACCGCGTCATCGATCGGCCAATGCATGTTGCAGCTGTCGAGGACGTGCTGACTCGGCTGGTCATTCACTGCTTCGGCAGAGAGGAAGTCGTCGAGGTCCGCTTCCATGTTGCAGAGATACAGGATCTGCGGGCCGATCCATCTGTCGATAAGCTTCGCGATCCGCCGGAAACCTTCCGTGTGTCCACCCCGCCGCCTAGCCCGAAACCCGCAGCATATGAACAAGTAGCTGTGGATCAATTCGTGAAGGAAGGTGGATATAAGTAAGCGTCTGTTATATCTCTTGTTCTTCAAGATGGGGTGTGATAATACGATGAGCGTTTCGTAGCCGCCGATGGCAGCTTTCCTTAGTGCCGTGGTGCCGATGATCTTGCTTTGGTATCTTGAACTGGAGTGGTCGGACCAGTCCCACGTAACACGGCCCTTGAGTTTCCCATAGAAGAAAAGCTCGTTTGCTGCGTAGAATATCCCCTGAAGTGCAACGTCGTCTATCTCGAACTCCGCCCCCGTAGATTTGGGGCAGATGAGGCTCTTGAGAATACGCTCGTGCTGGGAGTTCCTATTCCGCTGGCGGTAAATTGCCAGGTGAATCTCGACTTTCCTGGCCGCTTCGTCATCACCAAGCATACCCTCCTCCTCTACGGGCGAGTCGTAGTCCGTGTCCGAAGAGATCGCCAGGCCTCTCGAGGTTTTCTCCATGAAGAAAGGACTTCGCCCCGGAGGGAGGCCAGGGCCTGCTAGATTCTGTGTGCTACGAGCAGAGGCGGCTACGAGGAAATTTGCGCTCGAGGCCTCGTCATATTCGCATGCGCTGTAGTTTATGCTCGACAGCGACCGCTCGGCCTCTCTGATAACGTAGAAAGCCGGCGAGAGTAGCTGCCGAAGTTCGGCACCCCCAGGCTCGTTGATATTAGTGGCGAGGCGAGGTCGTTTGACTTGGGGAAGATGTCCAGAGCTGTCTCTTGGGTCAAACGACTCCGCAAAGCTGACTCGACGCTTCCCGCCTTCGATCCATGAACGGGATGCGCTACCTCGGTCGTCAGGAAGTGACGAGGCGCTCGAGGAGCGCGACATCACTGTCCCTCCGACATACCAACTGGCCATGGAACATGCTTAAGAAAAATACAGTCAGTTGTAAATGTATGACGAAGGCTGCTTCGTAACGGTGTCAGAGATCAGAGCATAGAAGGACAGCTGGGGAGAGCAGGTACGCAGGTCATAGTGATGAATTATCAAGCCATCGTTTCAGGAACGGACGAGGGGATTTGGATGGCTTAGAGATGATAACATAATAGAGTGCAGGCACGGGTGACCTTGTGGGCGAATAGACTTTCGTCCTAAGTCAATAACACACGTGTAGCCTCACTTACGGGACATCTCTGACGGACGAGCGTGGGAAATGTGGGTGTCTTTTAAAACGGCCTTTTGATCCCAGCCAACTCATGCAGCTTCGTGACGCATGGGGCATCCTGGCGGGGAGGAATCTGAGTCTAGTCATCCTTAACCATCATGACAAGTGGAGCCCACAAGAGATCGTCATCTCCATGCTGGATAAATCTTTTGGTCACTTGCCAACAAGGGCACACAGTACCTTTGTAACGAGGGCGGTGAAGTGGGAAAACCCCAAGCTTCGCCAGGGCTAGGTGAGGACTGAGCAGAAACCAAACAAACCCATGTGCGCTGCAGGCCCGCGAGGGATTTCCATTACTGTACCCGAGTGTACTTCGCTGCAGTAGTGCGGTGGCGACCGCCATTCCAATGGTGGGAGAGGACAGATGGGGACCCAAGGCCAGAGGCGAGTCTAAATGGGAACAAAGGAATAACGGTGAGGAGCGGAAGTCTGGCTCGCTCTCGATTTGACCTACATACGTTGCCAGGTTGCAGTGCTAAATGACATACGTGTGGCCATGGCCCCGACCTCAAAACGCCGATGGAGGCTCGATTCACTAGATAAACTTATCATATGCTAGTGGTCGAATGAAGCAACTCGGAGCGGGCCAGCGGGTCTCTCTAGAAAGCCGATCTACTGTAGTTCAGCGTTGCCGTCCAGCCAGAACCGTTGTGTCTTGAGCATGTTCGAGGTGGCGAAGCATATCCCCGCAGTCCCAGCTGGCATGGCTCTGGTTGTGTTGTGCTTGTTGAGCAACGTCACGTCAGCGTCGGAGAAAAAAAAAGCCAATGGATAGATTAATTGGATCACGCACAATGTGACAATCCGGAAGCAGAAAGAAAAGAAAGCAAATGTTGAAAAGAAAGGCGAGAAACTTGATCGGAACTGGCCCCTTTTTGTGGGACCCGTGACTGGATTTGTGCAAGGGAGTCTAGACCCCTGTACGGATTGCCCTTGGCAGGCTCCTCAATTGGATTAATAGGGCTAATATTTACGGCACTGCTCCTGATTGGCTGCCTCATCTTATCCAGTTGGATTGGGATGCCGAAAGTGTCGACTTTGCCCAGTGAGGGTTGAGGCTGCCGGTTCATACATATTGCCAGTCGTCCTGAGGCCTTGAACCATGAGGATACGGATGGAATTTTATTGATCGGGCTGGTTTACGATGTTCGACGGGCAGCTGTCACAGGGCCCACTGACAGGTTGCGAGTCCATCAATATGAGCAGATGCCCATGATACCTACTATATTAATGTGCCTTAAATCCCCCTACTGTAGCGGCGCCCATTGGGACGTTGCCGTTTGCTGCGTCTACTGTCGGGTACCGATTCCTTCGTGGATTACGCAGTAATTATGTGTATGCCACGAAGTGCATGAACTGTCCATTTACGTGCGATTCAAAAAGCTATCTGACAGGCTGACAAGGTTGTACTTAAAACGGAAATTCCTAATTGCCACCACATCCGACGCCGAGCGGGAGGATGCAAATGCCGCAGAAGCCAGCTGTCACAACACAGACCACCATTGATCTAAAAGATACGGGGTAGATCGATGTAGCAGCGGAGCGGATATGGGTACGCACTATTCCGCCTTCCGCCTTCCGCCTCGATTTTAGAGCATACTTGGATCAGCTCAGCACATCTCGTCGATCACAATCCGGTCTCCAACCATCGCACGAGGCGAGACCTACCCCCCCCAGAGAGTAAATTACAATATGTATTGATGCGGTTTCGAGGGAGACGGATTATCGGCGGTGGGATCTATTCCTAGGTCCGGTGCGAATGCTGCCAGCCCCGAGGTTGTGAACGAAGTGAACGTCTCGTGCGTGTCGTTCCAAGGCTAGCCTCATTTTCTCGCCGTAGAGTTCTTGTTCCTTCTCCGCAGCGATCTCTTCGGGCGTCCTGGTATCGTCTTCGAACTCGTCGGCGAAGAAGCCAGGCTTGGACGAGAAGCTCACAACGCCTAACCTCTCCCCGGTCCAGAACAAAAGGTCGTCGTCGTTGATGCTTTCATTTCCGTTCTGTCCGGATTTTGTTGAGAGTATCTTCAAGGCAATCTCATCAGACCCAGGCATAGATCCAAAGAGCGATCTGTGGGCTACTCTTTCAGACAGCCCGATCTTATGGCGCCGTACTTCTGTAACACCGTCCCTCTCGACCCATTTCAGGTAGCCCTGCCCGTCAGAATACACGATGCGGGTGCCATGGTTGATAACTGAGAGAAGCTTAGACTGGGAAGCCGTCTGTCTATTCTTCATCGTCGACTTCCTGAATGCTCGAGGGTTTCCCTCCCCGCGAGTCTCAGCGGACAGACCATACATCTCGAGCGAGCCCTTGGTGTTGTATTCACCGCACGCCACCAGGGTTCTTCCTGGCTCGTTCTTGGCTTTCTTAACCTGTTCCTCCGAGAGCTGAAAGTCCCGCCGTAGCTCGGTATCGATACAGGAGAAAGGATACGGAAGCGATGTCATCGCGCAGAGTTTCGCGCCAGAATGAATTGAGCCCTGAATCGACGGGAACATTCGCCGATCATAATGGAGTATGTTGGAGAACCGCCCAGCAACAAAAATGTCATCAGAAACCTGATCCTGATGGCCGGCTCGCTCGAGATGCAAGACGCTCAGTGGGCTTGGTTGCGCTAGGGGGGCGTAGAGCGGAAGGGAATGGGACGGGCTTCGGTGGTCGTGCAAGTGGAGTCCCAGAGTAGTACCAACTGTTAACGGGACTGCAGGCTGAATAGTAGACAATGTATTGATCGACCACTCGTATGTCTGGTCCCGAACGATTGCCATCGTCTCGAGGTCAACTTCGACAAGATCTAGAAAAACAGTGTCAGCAGAGAGATATGCTGCAGAGGACCCGGAAATAGACTCACGGTTCTGGACTGCAAAAAAGGCCCGGTTTCTCTGGTTGTCAATGCTTACGCATTCGACAACCCCGGAATCGATGCGCTTAGAGCGCCTCGACGCATCTGTCGCAGGACCATCAGCGAATAGTAAACCTGACATACTTCGCGCTATGATGGACCCTTGCCTCGCCCGGTTTCCTTTTACATCCCAAATACACACGGAACCATCGTCCAAAGGTGAGACGGCGTAGACACCACGGCTTGTAGAGGACGCTCGATACAAGGCGCATCCCCTTACGTCAATTGGGATTCTGGTCGGGTCGTCTCTCGTATGCGGGAGCTGGAACCAACTAACGGCTATTGGCGCGTTCCTCTGGATATATTCGTCGTACCAATTGACCTTCTCGTCTGGAAAGGTCGGATCCCAGTTGGCGGTCAGTCTAGTGTGCTCTCTTCCTCTTTCCTTACTACTGAGCAAAGGTGAGTTTTCCAGCACGCTCCAGACGATCCGGTTCGGATGATCTCGTATCTGCTCGCGAAGCACATAGCCCGAGAGGCACCGGTTGCGCCAGAAGTTGCCGTCTCGACATATTCGCAGGAAGAATTTGGACACTGATTGTAACTTGACGATCTCCTCGTAGAGCAGAACTATGGAGTAGTGTCTTAGTATTTCTATCGTAAGATACACCCGTTCATTCTTGTCAGGGGCATCGTATCACTTACAGGACATAATATGGAGTATAATCTCTTCAGGAAGAGACTGAAGCTTATCTAGCGTCCCCATCGTGTTGAAAGAGTGTGATACATGCAGGATGCGATACTCGAGGATAAAGACGAAGGAGCGGCACGTGGACTGGTGCAATCCAGCAAAACTTTTTCTCTATAAAGAGCCCACGGTAAGCAAGACAAAGGGAATATTGGGGGTATGTAACGGGCGTTCAGGGGAGGTTCAAGAAGGGCAAGGTTACGCGATAGCTCTTCGCTTATCTTTAACTTCGGCTTATGATGCAAGTCTGCCGCCTTCCCCGGTCGGGGAGCCGGGGGCATGGGGCGAAGTGGAAAGCCAAGTGGCTCGTGCACATCTACTTCTACTAGGTAAAACAAGGTGGCAGCTCCTATTAATAGACACGCACTACGAACTACTTCATATGTACTTCAAGGCTATGAAGATGTACTAGCGACGGCATCGCACTCAAGCACGTTGACCATGAACGCTTAGTCGACCACGTCAGCCACATCAAGTTGAGTACTGCTAGTGGTAACTCATATACGTTGGCCTCAAAAGCTCAGAACAGCTGATCAAAACAGACTGCAAATGGACGGTTATCTCGGAGTCCCGTACGCCCAATCTCGAAGCTAGGTATAGGGACTATGGGGTTCCCCTACGGCGACCCTGCCATCAATGACCTCATGTGGATACGAGCTACGATCTTGGAATCCAGTGGCTGTTAGAATATACCACCTTGAAGAGGAAGGGCGATTAGGGAGGAGCCCAGCAGCACACACATGAGGAGCTCTTGGGTGTTGGTCGGTGCCTTTGCTCTGTTGAACAAGAATAGGGGGTCTGCTAACTAGTTACACTTTACGGATACACTGTACCCGGACAACTAGACGTGCAATTATACGTGTCTAGGAAGCCATGGATTGTTCGCCCCTATCGCACCTACGGCAGCTGAGTGAAGTTATACCAAAGGATTACCTATGGCGGCTAAGTGGTATAATTATAAAGAACTTCGAGCACATAGCGTCATGCAGGGATGTCTTCCTGATGCTATAACTTGATAAGTCTCGAGGGTCATATCATTAAACAGTCAAGCACCATATCTGAGTAGCTCTGTGTATGAGTACATGCAATAGCTTGTAGATGTTACAAACCCAATGCTCCTCGACTTATACGCTTGAACGCAAATTCATCTCATTTGCAAATTGATAGTAATGCAACCTGGCGAGAACGGTGGGATTGCTCTGATTCTGTGGTCGAAAGCAAATCCATCCAGGAGTGATAAGACGCTATGAAAAGAACTGAGACGATATAGTACTCATCCTTATCCAGCGAGCGCAGCAAAGTTATAGCGGCACCAAGCATAGGAGTATCGATACGCCGCTTATATACTGGCGGACGACGTAATATACTGGAGAACGACGTACACGCAATAATATCCGTCTCGTAGGCTATGTTTCTCGTATGCCACTATTAGTTGCAACTTTTGCACAAGAAGTGTGTAATATTGCCCCTGTTTCCAACATTTTGAAGATCAATACGATAATATGTTTAGCCAACTCTTAATCCTAAAATCCTCCTCGCGCGCGTCTGGTCATTCCACAAACCCCATTGTATCCTGCACACTTCGACTTATACCAACGTCAGCTTTCCCATCTCTCTCTCCTCCTTCCACAATCCTGCATTCCTCGTACCCATTAGACTGAGGTGTGACCTAGGTACTTCACCAAGTCATGCCACCGTCCGCTCCTTCCTTGGCCTGATAGATATATCGTCTGATCAGAGCAGCCATCCCGCTTTGTCCACCATCCGACTGGGTGGGTGTAGCAGGTAGGTAAGTATATTACGGCTAAGGTTCTTTTCCTATCACTTCACAAACTACCTAATAGCGTTTCCCACCTTCCTTGACTTCACCTCCAGCCCCACCACCTTTAAAACCCCTTCACCTACTCACCTCTGCCCTCACCTCTCTCATCTCTGTACTCAGCCTTTTCTGTGTGCTCTGAGAAACACAGTTCCTTCCCTTGTGAGTTTATTTCCCTCAGTCCCCATTCCGATTCCACAGTCCAACTTTGCCCCTGCTTTGACATACCCGTCTGTGCTTCCTCCCTTGGGCCCTCGAGCTGCGTATCAGTGACTTCCCTGTCTTTGCCTCAACTGACCACGGATCATAGGGTACATCGGGGTAGGCCATCTTTCACCTAACCGCACAGATTATCTCAGACCTTACCTTGCATTTGTTTGGTTATCATGGAAGGGAGCAAGTCCCTCCCGGAGGGTGACGGCCGCTTTGCGTCTACCTTCGAGTCCGCACAGAGCTGCCACATCGCAGGTGCCCAGACTCATTCCAAACAAACTACTACTCCTTCCAAGCCCAAGAGGAGCTTCACTCCACGAGGTCCAATCTTCTCCAGTCTCAACGACGCTCATCGCAACATCACTTCCCGCCACATTGAAGCCAATGAGCCTTCGAAGGTCTCTGATCAGAATGGCCTGAGTGACAATTGTGACGAGTCCGATAAATGCCAGAGCAAATCGTATAACCAACCCCGCGGCTGGGACCACACTGCCTCCTCGCCTGCAGCTTTTGGGAGGCCCATCATCAATCCGAAGCATCATTTACCCGATGAAGCCAGTACCTTCCTGCTGCCAAGCTCACCCGCCGGAAGATCCTTGACATTTTCTACCTCTCCAGGCACTACCCCGAAGATGCCATCCGATACCCAGCCTTCTGGAAATCAGATTACAGGCCGGGTCGAAGTCTTTGAGCGTGAGGTATCCCGGGTCGGTCATGCTGCTGATCAAGTCGACCGTGAAGTGAACCGCGTGGTTTGTGAGGTATACTCGGTTGACGATAAAGTCGAGACGATAGAGACTTTGCCTCCGAGCACCTCCGTGAGTACTGTGGATAAGATATTTGACGAGTATACTGCAGGTGATCGAGAGGCACAGCCATCTATTCTCGCAGGAGGTCACCTCTACCCCTTTCAAGGAGCAAATCTCGCCCGAGCTGTTAGCGCTTCCGAGCCACCGACAAGTCGTCTACCCAGCTTTCCGCGCGTCGACGCGCAACTAGCCCCCTCCACAGAGCTTCTCGATGGTGATTTGGCCGCGCCTGAGTCCAGCATCTCTGACTCGCAACATTTGCTTGACGCGGAGGCACAAGTCGATCAACTCAGCAGTGTTCATCATTCTCTGGCACCCCTACCGCTCAGGATCCCGTCCAGACGAGAGTTCAAGTCGCCGGACTTCTTCACTGATGTCGAGTCGTCCATTAATGGTGAGCATGATGACACTTCCAACGAGGATCCTTTTAAGTACGACAGCGAGCGATACCAAAACTTTCTGCGTCCTACCAAAGAAAGAGACGTTAGTCGGGCCTTGAAGCGCCTCAGTAGACTGGAACAAGCAAGCGAAGGAACCCTTGTCAGTCCAGAGGGTAGCCCTAATGCGAAGGCAGCCGCAAGTGAACGGCCAACTATCAATAGAAAACAGTCGCGCGATGCTGCGGCCCGGTTTCTGCGCGATAAGCCCAACGGCCGCTTCATCAATCCTAGCCCGCTTCAGTCTGCCGCCGACACCGAACCTCGAAACGTAAAGGTGGTCATTCACCATGCACCGGAGTTCGAACCCGATGAGAAAGGCCACCAGCACAAAGCCACTGAGCGGTCTAAGAAGCATCTAAATGTTGGTTGCACGGGTGGAAAGAGTTTCCCGAGAGACGCAACCAGCGATAGTGGCTGGGTAACTGAGGCAACAAGCGACATCGGTTCTGCTGCCGACATTGGTTCAGACTGCCCGTTCCGCGCGACCGGATTCAAGCAGGCTGGCAGCAGCATCGCAGACTACTCAGATGACGATAATGACATTGACCATAATCGAGGACCGTTCACATCCCGTCAACACATTCTCCATCACCCTAGAAGCGAGGCTCAGGTCAATTCCTACGAGCTTCGAAACCTCAAGGACAGGAAGCAATCGGTTTTCCTTCCGAAAACCAGAGGCCACGAAGTCAACGGATTCCCACAGAATTCCATCCGGCTATTCTCCACTCAGACGGTAAAGCACACAGATGCCGGTGGGCGTCACCCAAGCACCATCCGACAGCTATCGAATCCCTTCGGACAGGGAAGCTATAGAAGAGCTGCTGCAGACAGCAGTTTCCAGTTCAAGCCTCGAGGAAATGGTGCCTCGAAGTACGAATTCCGCGATTCAGCTTCTGAGTATACGCCAGTCATGGAGAGCAACCAGGCTACCTGTGGCACAACCACATCGCCGCCGTCGCGTGCCGCGTCAAAACAGCGGACCGGGAGTGGCATTACTGTAGGTATTACCATAGACACCACCGATCGTGGTGTGGAGGTCGAGGGTGGGCAGAACAGAGTTCCTTTCCAAAGGCTCGGCTCGCTGCAAAATGCCCAGAGAATGCAGCAGTCGGCACGAGAAGCCGGATTTGTAGATGAGAGGTTGCCATCAAACTACCTCTACCGTCGCCCCAGAGACATGGGACTCGACAAGCAGTTCGCAATGGGTACTCCCGGCTCGTTTGGCCATGAGCCTACTTCCGCTTGTTCGTTTGGGTTCGAGCTCCTACCCCTGGATGAAGCCCAGGCCAAGCTCAAGCGGCAGCGTGACAGCGGTGAGACGGACGAGACTGAACCAGCAAGTGTTCGTTTCAAACGAGTAAGGAGCATGGCATCAAGCCAGGCTTGCTCGAATTCCAGCCCGCTACAGCCACCAACAGCAGCCCATCTAAGGCGTGACCAGCACCAGAATACACCAGAATCATTCAGCCCTCTATCCTGGTATCTGAAAACTGTGCCGCAAGGTAATATTCCAAAGCCCACATGCCACGGGTCATTATTAACAATTTCGCAGATCCCACAACTCCCCGCACAGTAATGCAGCAGGACGACCTGATCTCGCCTACTTCCGATAGGTCTCTGCTCGGCGGAAGTAATGGCTTGCAATCACCGTTGACTCCTGCCACCGACTATGGGCTTTTTTCTCCGACCATGCCAACCCATGGTTGGTACGGAAAGAACGGGTCTGAGCGATTGCTACTCGACCGTCGGGCTCAGGGAGATGCTGTTCGCCAAATGTCTCACAAGGCTATGAATTCGGGCAGCGAACCATCCTATAGAGCAGGAGTCGGACATATCTCGTCCAAAGCACATGTCCGATACATATGCTGGTTCGCCATCATGGCTGTCTTGTCGATTTTACCTTTCTTTGCTCTCCTCGTCCTTACAGGAGTCTTTGACGACTCGCTCGCCTGGGTCACCCGCGGTGACGTGCGCCACCTGGCACATCGCGAGCGGAACATCATCAAGACTCTATTCGCGATGGAGTGTGTCCTTTACGCAGGTGCCATTGCCGGAATCATCGCGTACTTCGTCTTGCATAGCAAGACATCGAACTGAAAAAGAGGGGACGAAGAAATCTGGAAGTGCGGATAATCACCTTCTTTCCCCAATGGTGACCATCCCAGTTTGCGCTTGCAGAAAACATGGAAGCGCTTGTATGATGCGGATGACGCAAAAAGTGTGTTGAGATGATATGATGGAGTTTCTGAAGTGATGGATATTGGATGTGGAAAACGGACTTCCTGGCATGTGCGGCCCCTCTGCAGGGACAACCCGGCGTTTGGTTTCTGTTTTTCTGGATGCTCTATGCTCCGTGCCTCTCAATGTGAGGAAAAAGGAAGATGGGAGGGATGGAAGGCAGATGGGCCCCGTATTCAGGCTGGCTTGGTTTGCCTGGTTGATTTGGCAATGGTCGCCAATTCCCATGCGGCATTGCCCTTCATCTGCCCCAAGATCTGCGTCGCCTTAGGCTCCAGATAAAAAAGAAAAAAAGGGTAGACTGATAGATAAAAGCAAAAAACGAAGACGCACGTAGGTGATGATGATGATAAATGACACTGTTCTGACACAGAATGGACTGGTTCTTCATACTTGAACAGACGAGTAGTATGTGCGAGCGGTTCCTTCGTTCATGAGATGCCGTTGTCTAACCACTAAAATTACTGGACTTTATTTCCCTGCATGTACCTGTGTGGAATCTGAGACGCTTCGTCTATCCAAGATTCGCTTCGCTCCTTTTCGATTCTACTTTGGAAGGAACGCCATCCATTTTCAACTCTCCGCTTCTTCATCCTTACCACAGATCATCTCCCTCAACCGGTCCCTTTCGCCGCTCTCCTCGCACATGGCCCTGAACAGGCCCCAGCTCTCGCCCCCTTCCCCGCCCCCCTCGGCGGCCGGCCTCCTCAGGTTCCAGAGCTCGCGCGGCGCGCCGAACTCGGCGGCGCGGCCGTCGGCGAGCACGAGGATGCGGTCGAAGTCGGCGATGGTGCTGAGGCGGTGGGCGATGACAAGCAGCGTAGTCGTGCCCCCACCGCCGGAGCCAAACTCGTCGCGTATGCTGCGCTGGATGCGGGCGTCGGTCGCCATGTCGACGGCGCTCGTCGCCTCGTCGAGCACCATGACGCGCGGGCGCGACGCGATGGCCCGCGCGAGGCACAGCAGCTGCCGCTGCCCCTGGCTCAGGTTCAGGCCGCCCTCGGAGATGGGCGTGTCGAGGGAGGCGAAGGGGTTCGTGTTCTTCTTCTTCTTCGTGCTGGTGTTGCCGTCGCTTTCGTCGTCGTTGGCCTGTCCCTCTCCTTGCTCCTCTTCGTCGCCATCGCCGATCAGGTGCACGCGCCGCAGGCTGTCGAACAGTTCCTCGTCGGTGTGGTCGCCGAAGGGGTCGAGGTTGGAGCGCACGGTCCCCGAGAAGAGGACGGGGTCCTGGGGGATGATGGCGAGGCGGCTCCGCAGGTCGCGCAGCCGCACCGTCGAGACGTCGAGCCCGTCGACGCGGATGCTCCCCGACCGGGCCTCGAGGAATCGGAACAGCGCCAGCGTCAGCGAGGACTTGCCGGCGCCCGTGCGGCCCACGACGCCCACGCGCTCGCCGCTCTCCGCGCGGAACGTGAGCCCCTTGAGGACGGGCGGCAGGTCGGCCGCGTAGCCGACGACCAGGTCCTCCACCTCGATGCGGCCCTCGGGCGGCCAGGCGGCCGGCGGGCGCTCGCCCCCCAGGCTCTCCGTCGGCAGCTCCGTGTACTCGACGATGCGCTCGGCGGCGTTCATCTCGAGCTCGACGCTCGCGTAGTTTCGGATGGTCCAGATGACGTGATCCGAGAACTCGAGGGCGAAGGCCAGCGCGAAGCCGGCGAGCGCCGGGTCCATTCCCCGACCGGGCGTGAGCAGGATGAGCGCCGCCACGAGGCTGGCGAAGAATGAGCCCACGACGCTCATGCGCCAGCCCATCCAGCGGTTGAACAGCCAGAGGTGCCACGTGGCGACCGTCCAGTCGTCGAGGCGCGCGTACATGCGGTCGACGTAGACGGTGGGCTTGCCGAACCCGCGGATCGTCGTCACGCCCGTCAGCGCCGACGCGAACTGCTCGAACACGGGCGACTTGGTTGTGCTCTCCAGGCGCTTGACGGGCCGCGCGCCGTGCAGGTAGCGCGACGCGTACCATACGCAGACGGTCAGGAGCACGACGGCGAAGACGATGATGACCGGGGAGACGAAGAGCCCCGCCACAACGACGCCGATGAGGTGGAGGAACTCGGAGCCCGCGAACGCCAGCGAGTACGCCATGTGGGTGTCCACCGAGTGAAAGTCGGCCGTGAAACGGTTGAGGACCCGGCCGACGGGGACGGTATCGAGCCAGCGGAGAGGCGCCCGGAGCACGACGAAGTTTAGCTTGGCGAATAACTTCCGCGACGCGCGGATCGAGCCCTGGAACACATAGTAGTACTTGGCCGTACCAAGGAGCGAGCTCAGGAGAGAGAGCAAGATGTAGATGCCCAGGTAGAAATCGAGACCGTGACTTGGTGCTGTCACCATCGGCTGCATGATCGTATGCATGGTCGAGTGCTGAATGACGAATTGAGAGGCATACGGCTGCTTCTCTTCTTGCATCGTAATGTTCTCTTCCTCGTAAGAGCCCGTCCACAGTCGCAACCACCAGGAGCGCCCTATGGTTAGCGCCTGTACCAGTAGATAGAGTAATAGAGCCCCAAGCCAAAACGGCCATCCACCGCTGTCACGCAGATACGTGGCATAGACGTGTTTCTTGATAGCGCCCTCTTCCCTTGCCTCTTCTTCTACGAACTTCCGCGGTTGTTGCGCCTTTGACTGAGTCCTGGTTAGCGGCTCCCCGTTAGATTCGCCATTGGTCTGCGACGTCTCCGAGTCAACTGCGGTAGCCTCTTCGTCCTCTTGGATTTCGCGCTCGGTCTGTTCGTGGGACTTGATCCGTTGCAGCGTCCCGTCATCTTCGAGTTCTGACACGAGTCCAGCATGGAGTACGCGGCCGTCTCCCAACTCGACCAGATACTTCGTCTTCGGCTCACAGAGCGTTACGTGGTGGGTGACCAGAATCCTCGTTCGCCCGACGCCGAGTTCACCGTTCAGACACTTGTCGAAGATGTGGCGGCCGACGTGAGCATCTACAGCGCTGAAGATATCGTCAAGGACGAGGATGCCGGCACGCGAGTAGATTGCCCGCGCCAAAGTGACTCGCCATTTCTGCCCACCGCTCAGATTGATACCATTGGCACCAATTTCCGTATTGTCGCCGTCAGCGAACATCTCCAGATCCTTGGTTAAGGCGCAGACCTCGATCGTCTTCTTGTATCGATATTCGTCATAGGGGAGACCGAACAGGATGTTGTCCTTCACCGTCGCATTCTCGATCCAGGGTATCTGGGCAACGTAAGCAATCGCCTCCGGGATTACCCAATTGCCCCTATGTGCTTGGCCGTCATGACGTTCATTAAGCGGTGGAGCACGAGGCACACTGAGGGAGCCGCTCAGAATGTCTACCTCGCCCAGGATGGCAGCAAGCATGAGGGATTTTCCGGACCCAGTCTTGCCAGATACGACTGATAATTCGCCTTTGGGAAACGTGACCGTCACATCGCGCAATACAAATCGATCAGGATCCTCCCCCGTGCTGTCTGAGGGCCAAGCAATCGAGGCATTATCAAAAGAGACGAGCTCCGAGTCTTTTGCGATCCTGCAAATCTCCGGACTCTGAAGATAGGTGTCGATACGCTTCACGGAAACCCAGGCATCGAGCAGGTCAGTTGTCAACTCGGGAATGACCGACAATGTGACTTCGAGCGCTTTGAAGACACCAAGACTGACGAAGGCGACTGAAGGCTCGAGCCTGCCGTACAGAGCCGCATAAACCGCTATCGATACGGCAGCAAGCATTATCGGGCTTGTAACCCAGCACGCGATGAGCATGGTGTCGTTAAAGAAAGCGTCCCAGATGCACTTTAGCTCACGCTCTCGCACGTCACCGATTCTCTTCTCCCACTGCGGCTCTAGCGCCGAGAACTTGATTTGGCGGATCCCCTGCAGAGCCTCCGAGACGATTTCCATCTTCTCGTCGCGAGCCTTCATTAGACGATCTTGGGCATCCGAGTACCTCTTCGAAAAGTATATATTGACTGGCAGGAGGACGGCCATGGTCGCGAAGCCGGCTAGCAGGGCCTTCCATCCCAGCAAATCTACCAGGAAGGTAAGAGAGACAATGAGCTTGAACACACTCCCGGGAAAGTAGTTATTGAACGAGGCGAAATCTGACACGCGCTTAGCGTCGACTCCTATCAGATTAACCGTGCTCTGTTTGCTCTTCTTGATCGTCTCGTCGTCGTCTTCCTCCGTTTCTTCAGTCTCGGGTCGGTCGGAGTTGTCGCTTTCCCCTGCAGGCCCGCCGATAGTCGGTTCGGTTGATCCGGGTGCCGTCTTCTTCTTGGTTGCCTCCTTGACGTCTTTGCGTCGCATCGATTTCTGAAAGATTAGAGACGAAAGTTGCGCCCGGATAGGGATGCAGAGGTGTGCCCACGACATCCAGAAGACCCATGACTCGACCCAGGATTGAGCAAGGATCGCCACTCCTACCCATACAACCCAAATCCACGCGTTGAGACCGAGGGGCTGATGGTCCTGCCTTCGTTCTAAGAGCCTCAGTAGCTGGAGCACGCACCACTGAGGGGT
The DNA here is from genome assembly GCA_004155935.1 of Monosporascus sp. GIB2. Classification (NCBI taxonomy): domain Eukaryota; kingdom Fungi; phylum Ascomycota; class Sordariomycetes; order Xylariales; genus Monosporascus; species Monosporascus sp. GIB2. The sequence goes on from QJNV01000052.1 coordinate 24,656, forward strand.
GAAGTTTAAAAACGCAGTCAAAAGTGTACCCAACCACTGCAGCGCGAAATTCCACTTGTGAGCGGATATGATGGAGAGCCAAAGAGGACCAGTCAATTTCCGGCTCTGCCAGTCTTCAGTGGTCTCCTTCGCTCTTGTATGGTGATCTGGCCGAGGGAGATCAATCAAATCGAGATTGTTCTTCTTCGCGGCGACTCGCAGGATATCAGCGGGCCAGCTCCAATTGTGGCGACTCCAGGCGGATCCCGTATACGCTCTATCGACCAATTTCCCATCATGGAATACGTCTGGGCGCCGAGGGATAGAGACACTCGCAACAGCCAGGGAGATGACGACCGCTATTTCAGCTGCCCGGACTGCGAATGCCTCCGTATCATATCTCACGTGCCCGGGCGGAAATTTGCTACCCTGTACGATACGAACTGCAACTAGGATTACGCTCGAGAGCGCAGAGTAGATACCCAGGTCGAAAGCATTAACACAGCTTTTGGTTGACACAATAGCAATAGACTGCAGAGTCAGGAGAGCCTATATGCCATAGGTGAGCACCAAATTGCCTTAGGTTCAGGGGGTCTCCGTCCTTACCCAAGCTCCAGCACATATCCAATCTTCGACGAGGAAAGGATGTTCAGGGTCACTCGTGCTCAGCGTCGCTAAGACAGCGAGTGTGACTGACAATCCGAGCCCAATGACGTTCAAGATCAGAACGGCGCCTCTGGGTACTTTGGTGGTGAATGCCCTGACTGCCTCAGGCGTACTCTTCCCGTCTTTGTCTTCATAGACGTCGCTCTGGACATGCCTTCGGCATACCCGGGCGCGCAAGCTGGCAATGGTAGGAATCGTCAACAACCCAATGGCCCCCAGGCCAACTGCTGAAGCTGCGAGGGTCACCGTCCCGTCGGACATGGCGGGCAACAATCCTCGGTGGTAAACTCGGAGGATTTACTATTCCGAATTCCTTGAATTTGCAGCTCCCGTCACGAGCGAGCTCTCAGTGCAGAGACTTAGCGGCCACTTGAATGGGGACAGCGAAGGAAGTTCCGGAAGACAGCAAAAGAAAACGAAATCAGTTTGGGATCATGGTTTACTAGGACGTGAGGCTCGGCTGAACCAATTCCCGCGAGTTGGATCTAATAATTAGTTAGTGCTTTGGCTGCTCCTGGGTGGGGATTATGGATTCTCAGGATCCACGAATCCAACCCCGATGGACCCGGATTTTTCTTCGTATCCACTAGAGATTGCCTACTTAGGTAATTGAACATGAATGTGGTTGGCTGGTTGGTAATGGTGACTCCATTGCGTGGTGCCTACCAACCTGCTTTTGTGAGCTTGGAAGTCCGAAGAGATCGGCGGATGGCTGCCGGCTGACTCATTCGTTGTGAGAAGAGGCAACGAGAATTGATATGGAGTCGAATTACAAGTCATAGCTTAGTCCGGATCAGGGCAAGGGCGTGTTCGTATAATGATCCGATTCGTCGGTACTCACTGCAATGATACAGGGAGCCTCCTGGTATAGCGAGAACGAATACCTGGCTCCCGCTGAAAGCAACGACACGGCGGGAAAAGAAACGGTGTATCCAGGTCCATGTTGGCTGTGGAAGGAATGGAACCAGCGGGCTCACTAGTGCTAGCCCTGTCAGCCACACTCGCTTGCAGCAGGGTGGCCGGGGGGATGTGCAGTACGTAGTAGTCAGCTAATAGAGCCTATCCTCAGAATAGAAGGTGTGTGCTTGTTTATTTAATACAATAGTCGATAAATCTTTTTGACGCATCATGCACATCTGTAACTCATGAGAAGGACAAGGTCGACATCCCTTATGAGCCCATCCAGTCCCGCGGCGGCCGGGCGATATCAACTATACCAGATACATATCTGTAGCCTCGAATATTCGAGAAACTCAAACAGACCATGCACGAAAGTTTCAACGGCTTTTAAAGTGAGACATGGCGCCGCGCCGGCAGACGGTTTTGTCTCACAGTCGCCGAAACCCATCTCCACCCGTCCAGTCAGTTGTCCCCGGCCCCACCGGAATAATATAGGCACAATACTCCTAGCGACATCCGCAGCAGTGCGGGAGATGACATGGGGCGAAATTTCGGTGCGCAGCGGGGGCATGCCTGTAGATTATAGAGAGCTAGTCGGACGGGGAAACAAACCTTGAATGGCCACACTTTATCGATCACCCTACACGCGTAGGAAGCCATCGGGCTGAGCAGTCAATGACATATGAGCCAATGCTATTGCAGAAGAGATCTCGATATGCATCTTATTATTCACTAATACACACCTACAGGCGGCCGAGGAGGTGGCTTCCGTCAGTCTTCTCCATACAATACAATGCCACTGCAGGGGTAATGTACGTCTGCAGATGGTTGGATAGCCAATCGTATTGCGTCTGAGCGGGCGATTGGTCGCTTCAGAGTAGGAGCCTCCCATTTTGCTGGGCCCTGACCGATCGATGGGACACTTAAGTTTCAACTACCCTTTGCCATCCGACTTCTTCACGAAGTATATGAGTGAGTGGAATTGATCACACCGCTATGAACGCGATCGATTGGCCGTTTACAGGGGTTCTATACCGCAATTCTGCGATTCTTATGCCCGAAAGCGGCAAAGAGCGGAGTTCCCATCCACCCTAAACGGCTGTGAAGGTGGTGGGGGCAGCGGGCTCCGCGGGCTACACATCCGGGATGACACACCCCGGGGCGACCAACCTCTCCTCGAGCATAGGTGCAGTAGACCGGCGCGGCGTGGAGAAGGCAGACGGGCAATCGTCCGTATGCATATAGACTAGTTACCTATTCAAGAGGGTGGTGGCTAGCTTATGAGTCAACCACTCAAAGAGTCACTACTTACGGAGGAAGATGGGTGGTATCCATTGGGAGGGCTGGAAGGTCACCGATGGAGGGGACAAACTTTCTTGCCCTGCAATCAAGGTGCACGAAATATACAAGCGGCAAGAGACATGAATGTTGTGGAACCGGAGTAGCTGATATGGATTGACCCCCCAAAGTATAACATTAATAAGCCAACCTCAAGCCGCCACTCAAGCATCAACTTCAAGTTCTTGTCGGGGGACGCGAAGGGGATGTCAGCCTTATGTGTTTCCTCCCTAACTATTTTGTCTAGAGTGGGTATTTCGCCAAATTCAGGGGCGATGTCAGGACCTGCTCAATTTCGTACATATATGGGAATGTCGGCCATAGTATTAGGGTGGATTCCAGCCTGGAAAACAAGCACTGTAACGCTCTTGAAATGCTACTGTAGCATGTCAAGTCTGATGAGACTCAGGCTGGAGAAAAAACCAGCTGATTAGCCTCATTGATGCTGGGCCACAACGTCACAACGGGCCTCTGTCAGAAGACCTTGCTGCCAGCCTTAACGGAAACGGAGAACATTGGTGCTGCCGATTTTATGGGAACCGTTTGATATGCTGGGTTGGCTCCAGGTCAAACGCGACTCGTGGGGAGAGGACGTGTACTTACATGTTGTGCACGGTGCACCCGTGGCTGCATGGATAGAGTTTTGATTAGGGGACTAATCCTTGGTTGGACTGTATCTGCTAACAACATTTCATGCGGGCTTGTGATGATCAAGGCTATGCAGCAGCGCTATGAAGTACTGTCCGATCATCTGGAAGTACCAAGGAGACTTGTTTAGGATCTAGAAACTCATGACAGCTTCGTAGCGAATATATCCGACTGCACATGGGCCTCCTTTCCCCCATTTCTTGGATTGTCACATACTCAACACATCTAGGCGCACTGCACCTCCATACCTAAGCATCATATAGGTACGTACCTAGCCTATACCTGCCTAAGCAGGAGCTCTGTATGTGCTCTCCTTATCGCATGTGGGATTTCGTTATCGTCCGTCCGTTTTGGTGTGGTACCTATTACAAGCCTTAACTGTGTTGGAGCTCACTAGAAGCTTGAGTTTAGGGTAGCTCCCCCTTCTAAGTTCAATAGCAATCCCCACCCTGCCGCGCCGTATCAGCAGCAGCGGTTGTTCCCCATCTCCATCCATTGCTTTGTCCCTACTGTGGTAAACAATCTTGAACTTATACCTGATACTCTAAGTCATAATCCAATACAACTGTTTAACACCCTCTGGAACCTCCCGTCTTAATTCATTCGTATACTGTCTCTCTCCCCTCGACTAAACACATCGTTTCCTCATAGCAAAGTCTCTCCCTTCTTCCTTCTCCTTCCCCCCCCAATTGATTGACAAACTCCGGCAATTGTCGCCGTTTCCTATACCGACCGTCCCTAGCGCCTCAATGCCAACCTGAGGTCCTCCAACAATTTATTGATCATCGGCTGCCTCGTTCTACAACATCGTCCCCCCTTACATAAAGGAATTGGAGCGTAATTTGCTCTCTACCTGTTGCCGCTCCCATCTATTTCGTCTGCTTTCCTCCAACAGCCAGACCTGACTGTTCAACCTTCATCGACACGCACCCACTAGGTCTTATGTCTCCCGCCAACCTTCCAAGATGAAGGCAACCCCATTGATCCTCCATTGGCATGACCAAGATGCCCCGATCTATTCTGCTCACTTTGAACCCCATGGAAAGGGAAGATTAGCTACAGGCGGTGGTGATAACAACGTGCGCATCTGGAAGGTTGAGGGAGAGGGTGAAGATCGCAAGGTCGACTATCTCTCCACTCTCACAAAGCACACCCAAGCCGTCAATGTTGTACGATGGGCTCCCAAAGGTAAGACCGAATGCTACAGAGCTAAATCTAGCTCGAGCTCCTGCCTCGCATGCATTGCTGACCTTGAGCTTCTGTAATGCAGGTGAGACCCTCGCTTCAGCTGGAGACGACGGCAATGTCATCCTCTGGGTGCCCTCTGAAACACATCACTCGACCTTCGGCAACGAAGGACTCGAGGATAAGGAGACTTGGCGGACCAAGCATATGTTTCGACCGACTGGCTCCGAGATCTACGATCTAGCTTGGTCCCCCGACGCGAACTACTTCATCATTGGAAGCATGGACAACGTGGCTCGGATATATAATGTCGCTACGAACTCCCTAATAAGGCAGATTGCTGAGCATAGCCACTATGTCCAAGGCGTAACTTGGGACCCTCTGAACGAGTATATCGCGACGCAGTCGTCTGATCGATCGGTCCACATCTATTCTCTGAAGACGAAGGATGGTCAGTATACGTTGCATAATCACGACGAGAAGACGCCGAAAATCGCCAGTCATGCCAAGATGGACTTGCCCCCACGGCGGATATCGTCAAACAGCCCTGCCCCCACCGAGTTTGGATATCGAGCCCAGCTCTCGGCAGCCGTCGATACGCCGAGCGCCTCCATGGGATCACCAGTTCTGTCGGCACCGGGCACGCCCCAGTCCGTAGCTTTACCCATGAACCCACCGAGCGTCGTCAGCCATAGCCGCCGGTCCTCCTTCTCTTCGAGGAGATCCGTCTCCCCAGCCCCGTCACTTCCTTTACCTGCGGTCATGCCCATGGAGCCTTCTCCGAAGCCTAACCATAGCTTCAGCCAAGGGACGAAGAATGCAAACCTATACGCCAACGAAACCCTCACATCCTTCTTTAGACGCCTGACATTCACACCAGACGGCAGCCTGCTGCTCACACCAGCCGGCCAATACCAGGTCCAACATCAGGTGGAGGGTCAGAGGCCGAGCTACGAGATTATCAACACTGTCTACATCTACACGCGGGGCGGTATCAACAAACCGCCTATCTGCCATCTACCAGGACACAAGAAGCCTTCAGTGGCCATCAAGTGCTCCCCCGTCTTCTACACACTCAGACAGTCACCCCTAGTTACGAAACATATCACGATCGACACGTCGTCGGCTGAAGACCCAATGCCGGCGCTTCCAGAGCCCGTCTCCAAGCCTTCTTCGGCCGTCATGGATCCACCTCCGCCGCCAGCATCGGCAGCCCCCGACGCCGAAAAGGCGGCCACACCATCCGGGGCTTCGACGAACATGGAAACGAGTGCATCTACGCCAGGACCTAAACCAACATTTGCCCTCCCGTATCGCATGGTTTATGCGGTGGCTACGCAAGATTCCGTCCTCCTCTATGATACCCAACAAACCACCCCTCTATGCATTGTGAGCAATCTACATCTAACAACTTTCACGGACCTGGCATGGTAAGCGCTCTGGTACATTTGTCAGCCGGAAACTGCAAGATTTAACAGTTTGATAGGTCGAGTGACGGTTTAACGCTGCTCATTTCGTCTTCGGACGGGTTCTGCTCAACGTTGTCATTTGTTCCTGGTGAGTTGGGCCAAGTCTATACAGGCGAGTTAGCGGCCGGGAAATCCGCCTCTTCTGCAGGCGTCGGGTCTTCTTCGAACCATGCCACTCCCGTTCCCACCCCAACGGCAGCCTTTGCGCCTCCTTCCCCGTTTCCTACGGGTCATCAACATCGGAATTCGGCAGGTTCGTTTGCCGCACCATCCCCACCAGCGACAGGCCCCTTCACTAGCGCACGCCCTCCGTCGCCTACGCGATCGAACTCGACGTCTTCGATTGCGACGCAGTCTTCGAGCGTTATAAATAACCCGCCCCTGATAGGTGGCAGCATACCCGGCATTGCAGCTGCCCAATCAACTAAGGTGACTGGGGTCCCCATCACAACACCCCCCGAAACGCCCGCCAGCAGCACCAGTACCGCCTTGACTGCCGGCGTCAAGAGAGATGCGAGCGAGAGTGAGAAAGAAGAGTCGTCGGCAGCGAATGGTCCATCGAAGAAAAGACGAATAGCTCCTACTCTAGTCTCCGAGCCGAAGCCATGATAGCCTGCGGCCTGCGAGTCGGTGGCGTGTTGTGTTGGTGTGGAAGCCGTCCATGGTGTATCTATACTCCAGCGACATTGTGCGCATCTTGGCCATGTTCTAAGTGAGATGTAGCATTGAACGGTGGGTTGGGTCGGTTTCACAGAGGACGGACGGTCTACTCGTCGCTATCGGGTGTGACAATGCCTGAGGGTTTACTTTTCTCCATCCGGTGTGTAGGCGTGGTTTCAGCGTTATGGAGGCGTTGGGCATCGGCACCGGGGGTTAGGAAAAATGTGCGATTTTAGTATGAATTGATCCATGACTTACAATTTTGTTCGTTCTCCCTGGGGCATGAGCGCTCTAATTTAGCTCATGGTTGCATGATAACCATATCACACTTTGGCCGCCACCCACTCCACAACAAAAGGTGCACGTAGCCAGAAACCCAACTTATTCACCCGCTGAACATCACCTTAAATAAGGGCAATAAATATCAAATGTAAAATAAAATAAAATAATAGCAAAATGCTTTTCGGTGTCGTTTATCTTGCCACGATTTTTAATTATTCCTCCAAAGAAGTTTTGGCTTGCAAACTGTTTCTTATAAAGGACGATATCTTCGAGCTTAATAGTTCCGTTCATACTTTTTTGCGTGGAGTGGGTGCCTGTCCCATACCGTACGGATTCAGGCGATCTCGTTCAAGGCTGATTGTCCGCCTTACCATAAAGCCCCAATCGAGGCAAACCCAGCTGCCAAGGACGGTACGGGGGATCCGCAAGTTCCTACCGTGGGCCGGGGCACCCAATCAACGGGTTTCGGCATTTTCGACTTTGGGTAATGGGTTCCACGGGACGAACCCGCCGCTTTCTTTAGGAACGCGGACGACGTCAAGATGGGGATCTTCTTTTCTACAGTTGGTATTATCGAGGGATTGGCAGATTGGGGCACTCGTGATGTCTCGCATCGTATGAGCGCGCGCGACAACCGTGGTGAAAATTCTCGGGGTGGTGGACTGCAGGAGTCATAGCATACGAGTACAGGACGTTCCATGCTCGGGGCTGGACGGAGCTGTGTTGGGCTTGAGCAGTTCGCTGCGAGCGTGGTAGCTATATAAGAGTCTGGCTGCCGTGCCAAAGGTCTGGAAGGAGATTCTGCCACGCACTCCCAGCTCTTTTTTACTGAATAGACCGATCGAAAGGCCCGGCCGTGACCATGACGCATCACATCTACATTTAGAAGAAAGAACACCGACCCACAACAACATACAGACGATGCCCGACCCAGCGAGGACCACCCTCCTACCCCTCCTCCTCTCCACCTCCATCGCGGCGGCGGCGTCGAACGGCTCGTGCTGGGTGGCCCTCTCCCGGAGCGAGCTGCGCGCCAATGGTACCATGGTGTACGGCAGATAACGCGGGCCGTGGGGGTACTTCGAGGCGAGCATCCGGCAGCCGAACGCGACGGGCCGCACGCCGTTCACGGGGCGCGGCGTCTCGCGGCCGTACTACTACGGCGGACGCCGAGAGCCGCGACCTCGATGGCCGGACCCTCGCCGCCAACGGGACTAGTATCGATAATATCAACCGTGACGACACTGACCCGGAATGGTACCACACCGCGGCGTTCCTTGGGATGGGGCTCGCCATCACGGCGCCCGAGGGCATGGGCGAGGGCCGTGGCGGTGACGATGATGATAAGGGTGGGGGCCGTTGACGATGATGATAAGGGTGGGGCCGTTGACGATGATGAGGGCGGTGACGGCTGGAGGGTGTGCGCCACCGTCTCCGGGCATGTCGCCCTCGCGGACGGCGACTACACGCAAGGGGCGCAGGAGGACCGGGGCACCTGCTGCAGCCACATGAGTGAGGGCTGCGTCGACGCCATGGCGCGGGCCGCCGAGGACAGCTACACGGCCAACCGCACGTACCAGTACCGGAGGATCCCGGACGAGTGCCTCGGCTGCCAGAGCACACCGGGGACCCGGGGGGGACCGGGCACGGGAACGCTACCATCGGTACGTCTCTTCTTCTATTTTTCTTTCCCTTTCACGGGCGCACACACGGGCACAGTCGCCGTTCTCCGAGTTTTCAACAAGAGCAGAGTACAGAGTTCGGGGTGCATGTGTGTATCGGAGATACCGAAGCGCGCGAGAGAGAATGATAAAACTGACATACAACTTCCCCAATCCGCAGAACTGACACCCCGCCACTACCGCGCCGGCGTCATCCTCTTCGCGCGCAGCGAGAGCCCGGACATGGAGACGAACCCGGAGTCGCTTGAGCGGCTCGAGAGCCTAGAGCGGCGCACGTACCAATGCACACCGCCCCCCATTTGCATACGAATTTTACAACCTTCATAATTTAAACTTTAATAAATTTAAAACTACCACATCAAAACGTAAAAATAGAATACGTCGAAAAAGAAAAACCGATTAAAAATAAGCAGGTATACAAAATATCACATTATTCTTAATTTTGCAGTAATTTTCGAATTTAATCAAATAAGAATTTTCGTACACGTCGAAATAAATAAACCTTTCAAATTTTTAATACGCGTTTTGATATAATTATCGAAATATTTATTATATATTAAATTAGATTTAATTATTGTTTAACCATTTTCGTTTATAATAATTTTTTAATTAAATAAAAACCAGTTATCGGCGAACTAGAGAAAAAGTTTGTTACAATAAAAATAATAAATATAAATAAGGCCTAATTTTAAAAGTTAGTAATTTATATTATTATAAACTATTTTCGATTTATTTATTAAATTTATTTAAGTTTTATACGTTTTTTAACATTAGTAATAATTTTATCGGCTATTATAAAAAACCTTATTAAAAATTCTTTATTATTACAATTATAACCCGATTAAAATTAAATGATTTACGAAATACATTTAAATTTTCGTATAAAAACTTTTAATAATTTATTTTTCGATTTAAACGCGGTTTGAAATTTTATTACCGTTTAATAAAATTAAATACTTAATTAACCTTAACACGTTTCGCGATACGTTACGCGAACAACAAATTCGCTATATTTTTAACATATTATTCCCGGATAAAAAACATTTACGTATTCGAGTTAAAGATTTATTCGACAATAAATTTATTTTCAATCGCCGTTAATTTTCGCGAAAAAAAGTAATATCGGTTTAAACGCGTTTACCGTTAAATCACGTCTTTAAAATAAGATATTATAAATAAAAATAAAAATTCTATAACTAAATTGCGGATTTCGTTTGTTAACCTAAATAACTAACTTTATTCTCGCATTCTTCGTAATGGGTTCTATAATATTAATTTTATAAAATAAGTAATTAAAAATAAGTAATTAAAATAATTAAAAAAATGTTTCACTCGTTTATATATGTCGTTCGCTTATATAATACGTTATTATAAAGAATTTAAACTTTTATAATTACGAAAAAAGGTAATAATAAATACTCCTAGCTAGGAATAACCGAAAATAATCGTCATAAAAAGCTTTAAACGAAAAAATAAAAATATGGCCTTTACGGTAAGTCCGGATATAATGCGCGTACTTATAAAGAGAATATAAAGGCGTTTAACAACAAAAAGTCCGATTAATTTAAATTAATTTAATGTATTATAATTACTTAATTCGAGTTTATTATAGCGGAATACGAAAAGACGGTCCGCTCGCTTATGGAGTCCGTTCGCTTATATAGTACGTTAAATAATAATAATATAATTTAACACATTTAGCAATAAAATAATTTCTTACCGGTTTAACTTAAAGTAGAAAGGTTTTAATCTATTAATAGTATTATTAAAGGTTGAAATAGTAAGGTAATTTATTTAATAAAAATATTTTAAAACTTAACCCTTTTACCTATTTCTGGAAAGGAACCACTTATAAATATAAACCTCATATCGGACTTTGGGCTAATCGCTAACCTCTCGTATTAGGCTCTGGGCTAGTTACCCCTTACCTCAGCTAGCTCAGGCCTCGTTCGCTTATAGCTCATGTACTATTTTTTTTTAGCCAATCTAATTGGCTATCCCCGTAAAAAGCCAGCGAGGTCTGAGTTGTAGTTGTGCAAATAAGGGTCTCATTTGGTGCGGTCCTACTAAAATTATCAACTTTTTTCCATTTTTTCTAGAAAATTTAAAATTTATATTAAAAAAATTATTTCGTAACCAATTTACGTCCGATAAGTTAGATATTATATATACGCGTCGAATATAAGCTAATATGTATATAGGAATTTTGTTTTAATTTTTCCAGGCGACAATTACAGTTAATACGGCCAAGTTTAAACTTAGGAAATAGGCGACCGTAGCGGCCTTATGGCTGCGATAGCATAACCATCGGTCGTGTCATCGTGCACCGGGCTTCTTACGTATAGTTAATATGGGAAAAACCCGGATATCAATTTTTTCGGCTATACGGGCTATGGTTGTTACGTCGTAACCATAAGAAGGTTTCGGACTTGATTAACCGGAACGCCCTTATGGCTGCGATAACTCAACCACCATATATATCATTAGGCCAGGGGCCTTCCAAAGGTAATTCAATATAGGAAAAGCCCGTCCAACTATTCTTTTGTCCGTACGGATTATAGTTGTTACGTCGCAGCTATAAGGGCGTCCCGGTTAGAAAATCTGTACTAATTAAGAATTTTAACTTTAATCTTTAATATCTTCACCAAACCAACCTCGATTTTAAAATTATGGATATAGTTAGGAAGCCCTTTTAAAGCTGTATATGATAGCGTGTTTTATTATTTTATATTTATTTTTGTTGTTGTTATATTTGCCAATTTGCCAGTTACATTCTCGAAACTTTGTATTAAACTGCACCAATTAAGCTTAAAAATCACAACTTGCCATTAGGCCCTGTTTTTAAGGTTTCGTTATTTCTGTAGGTCATTTGTAAGTCGGTACTTAAAATACAAGCCCTAGCCACAGCTGCGCCGCAGGCGCAGCCACAGAACCTCAAAAATAGAGCCTGATTTATATAAGGCAAGTTACCCCTAGCATCTGATAAAGCCCACTCTCCCTAGGGTTTTGCCCCCAAAATCCTTATACCTTTCCTTCTTAATAACGGCGACGCAAGTATTACGCAGCTACCGTTAACCCTTTGCTCAACCGTCAATCCCTAGCCCAACCGTCAACCTAAACAGTCCTCGTCGACCTAAGCAATTCCGTCGACCTAAAATCTAAATTAGCCTCCTAACTAACACCGGCAACGTTCTAATAGTTATGTTATAATTTAACATTTTAACGGCAATATTTAAAATAAATCCGTGAATTTATAAAATATTTTAACGATAACGTTTTAACGGGCAACGTTTTAAATAATTTATAAGTTTATAACGGTAACATTTTAGAAAAATTGCAAATTTATATTAGCGACGTTATAAATAATACGTAATTTTAAAATAATAACGTTTTAAAAAATCTGTAACTTTATAATAATATCGCTATAATAACGATATATTTAATAATTTTATAAATTTGTAATAATTATCCCAACGGTAACATTTACCTATAATGTTCTTACCGGTAACGTTTTTAATAATAATATTTTAAACAGTAATGTTCTTAATAGTAACGTCTTTAACGGCAACGCTTATAATGGTAACATCCTTAATAGCGATATTCGTATACGTTATAATAATAATATAATAAAGGTTTGTCGGTCGCCGGTTAGGTTATAAAGCCGATACGATATAACAATTAAAGGAATAAAAAGTAATAACGATATAAAAGTTAAATAATAACGTAATAATAATTAAATAATAATAATATAATTAAAAAAATCTAGTAATAAAATAATTCCTTCTCGGTTTAACCTAAAATAAAAAGGTTTTAATTTGGTAGTATTATTATTAGAGGTTAAAGTGACAAGGTAACTTATTTATTAAGTACGGTTTGAAACCTAACCCTTTTACGCACTTTTAGAAAGAAACTACTTATATATATAAACCCCGCATCGGACTTTGGGCTAATCGCCGACCCCTCGTATCAGGCTCTGGGCTAGTTGCCCCTAGCACCTGATACTAACTAAAGCTATTTTTTTTTGATAACTATATAAATTAGGTTGGAAAGATTTAGTTTTAATTTATACAGATTTTTAAATATATTACTATCTGGGTTAAAGTTAATTAAAAAATTAATTAATATATTTATAATATTAAACTTAATAACGGATAAAGCTAAAAGCGTAATAAGTGGTAATATTCTAAGCTTAAACCTATAACAAAAAAAAGTCTTAATATATATATAAGATCTAGATTAACTAATTAGCCGAATCCGAGTACAGGCGTAACACCCTGCCCCATTTTAATATAAGTAAAAGTGTCGGCAGTTAGTGCTTTAAGGTGCTCACAGCTGGTGGGTCAGGTTGCAAGATGCAGCTTGGGACACCCTTTATTTAGAAAAAGCTTTTTAAGCATGGATTTGGATATGTAATAAGAGCTTAGCCCAAATGATTTTAATCTAAAGTAATATTAAAACATAATTTGCGCCAGGTTACTGTATTTAATTATTATAACTATTAATATGGTAACATTGTTTAGTTATTAATTAATATTTAATACGTTAAATAAAATAATTATTTATAAAATTAAGTTAACGAAAAAAACGCGAAATTTTAAAATAAATCGTTTAATTAATAAAAAGTTTAATAATTAACGATAACGAACAAATAATAAACCCCCGGGTAATTTTTTACTATGCAAAACGGCTTATTAAAACCTTTAATTTTTTTTTAATAACGACCTTCTTATAATAAAAGCGTTTCTTAGGACGAAAAATATTACAGTAAGAAAAAGGTGAAACAATAAGAGCCTATATTAAATAAGGCGGTAAGGAAAAAACTTACCTTCGGAGCGTTTTAAAAGGTACTTTATTAATTTAATTACTTTAATAATTAAAAAACGAACGATATAAAACTTTTATTTAAAAATGATAAATTATTAATAACTTAAATAAGTTTTATATTTCCTTAGGTACTAATATAAGCGGTATTAAACGCGATATTAATGTACGAAAAGATAAGTATTAAGAAGTTAAAAATAAAGTTAAAAAGTTAAAATCAAAAAACTGGTAATATAATGGACCGGTTCGAAAATACGATAATTTAATTATTAGATGCGTTCTAACTATAAAAGACGTAAAGTTTTAAAAATTTACGTAATATTAATATGTAATCGAAGGCGTTAAAAAGCGCTTTACTTAAGGTTAAAATAGGTGGTTTTAAGAAAGTACCTATCGCCTTGAAAAACGATATAAAGGAGATTAATTTACTAAAAAAATGGCGAAATAAAGTTTAAGAAGTAATTCATAAAAAGGCCTAACCCCCTGGACCTCCCGAAAAAATGAAAAAGCAAGTTACTTAAGGGAAAAGGAGTGGCCCGTAATAACTTTGATAATTTAGATAGTTTTTTTTTTAAATTCGTTTGAGGGTCCCCTAAAAAAGAAAAAAAGAAACCGGCATAACTCCCTTAGTAGTGATAGCTTTAGCAGTTTAAATAGCTTTAGCGAATTAGGCCTTGGCCTAAAAGATAGGAAGAATTTCAAAAGGTCTAATAACGGAGATAATTCGAAATTACGTTAGAAACGTTTTGATTTTTCTCTGGATAAGGAGAATTACTTAATAAACTAGATTAACTAGAAGTTTTGGAGTAACGCTTTAAGGCTTACAATAAAAAAAATTAACTACGAAAACGGGATAAAGTTAAATTAATTAAATTAGTTCCGTTTAGCGAAAGTTATTATTAAAATTTATAAAAAAGCGATTTTAAAGTTGATTATAGGTATTAAAAAAGGTATAAAAATGTTAAAAACGTTCTGAAAAACTTATATAACGATAGGGAAATTTAGATAAAAGTTTTTTAAAAAGAGGTTTAACAAAGTTATTTACGACGGAGAAAATTTAATATAATTTACTATTAAGTTTTAAAAGAATTTCCAAAAGGTAAAAAGTTATGGTATACGACTTAAAACCGAAGAATAAATTATTATATTTTTTATTTTTATAAAAAACCGCGCTAATAGTTAATATAAGACCATTTAGTTAATATTATAGTAAACGGATTAATTTTTTTAGCAGCTAATGGACGATTTTAACAGTAAATTCTATAACCGATTTAACAAAAAAAAAAGAAGTAACGGACGGTCCGCTAACGCCCGGAAAGGTAAAAATAATAATGCCTGAAATAGTAAGCCCGTATGAAGTAAGGATAGGTAGCCACTTTGCTTCAATTATAGCAAGTATAGATATATAGCGAAGAATTACCATAAGCCATAAAAGGATAAAAACGGCAAAGGCAAGAAAAAAAAGCGAGGTAATTAGCGTTAAGGCAATAATAATAACAACAACAGTCAGAATAGCAAAAATAATAGCTCTCGCAACATCCGAAACGGTGGTTAAAGCGAGGAGCAGTTCATCCCTAAAGGCCTGAAAAACCTGTACTAATTAGACGGAAAAACCTTTAACGCCTACATTAACGATTAATAGTTTTAGAACCTTATATAATAATATAATAAAATAATTTAAAAAACTAATTCCACCGTGGTTTTAATAATCAAAAACGTTAAAATAGTTAAAATAATTAACACTATAACAACTAATTATACCGATTATATTAAAATTAAAAACCTTAAACGTATTAAGTTATAAACGATTTAAAGCTTTAAGCTGTAAAGAATCGACTATCTTAAGTTACAGCTACAAACGACTGAAAACTTTATGCTTTAAGCGATTAAGCGCTTTAAAATTATAAAAACCGATTACGTTAAGCTATAAGTAATTAAGCGTATTAAGTTATAAGTAGTTAACTGCTTTAAAGTAACTATTATAAATAACGTTATATTATTATATATATATTTTTTCATAAAAAATGATAAAAATAAGTTACTTTGAGATTTAAGTACGAACGTTAATATTATTAATAATATCGGCGATTTCGAAAAGAATTCGATATTAAATATTAAGTTTAAGAGAATCTATATAATAACAAGCGGAGAATCTGTAACTGCTATTTCTATCGATATTATAAAGTAACCTTTAAAAAGTTTTAATAAAAAAATAACGAGGTTATAGTAAAATATACGTTATATATCAACGATTTTCTACTAAAAATATTTTCTAGAAAAATACTTTATAAAAAGAAAGGTTACCTAGATAAAAATACCTTAGTTGGCCTTAATAAAACTAAATTAATAACCATTAACGTTCCCCGTAAAAAATTCTTTTTATAGTTTTATAAGAAGCTAGAGCTTACTATTAAAGGTCCGGAATCCTTAAACAATAATTATTAATAAGGATACAAGTTAGAGGGATTATTTGGTAAAAAAAATAACGGTACCAACGATTTAAAAGTAATCTTTTTAGGAGCACTTAAGAACGGTAAGGTTTTTATAATTAACGAAATTATAAAAAATATCATTTTTTAGTACCGCCGCCTTTACCACCCTAACATTAAGCGATTAATTTAAACCATCAAAAGTTTTACGAGGATAAACTTAAACCTTAACGATGTAAAATCGTTACTCTATATAACGTACGACGAAAGAAAGATACGGAAAATACCGTTGATTAACTTATAAAAAAAAGTAACTTACGTAAGGAAAATTATTTAATACGATATAAAAGCTGTTAACCTTATTAGTATCGAAAATAACGGTTATTTCGAGCTTATTACAAACGATTTATCGCGTTATAAAAAGTATTACTTATTTAAAACCAAACATAAGGTCCAGGAAAACCTATATACGTATATCACGCGGATAATTAAATGTTTGGAAACGTTATTATTAAGTACAAAAGGCAGAAAAAAAGTATAAATCCTACTCCTTAATGGCGGTAAGGAATTCGGCGTAACGAAAATCGAGAATCTCTGCGCGGTGGAAAAGATTATACTAATAATTTCCAGCGCTCATAATTAATATCAGAATAAAAATGCGGAGCGTAACATATAATTTGTTTAAAATGAAACACGCGTAATAATAACGCATACCGTTAATCGAACTGGGTAATTAATAATAAAAAATATAATATTAATCGAATATTTCGAAAACGCCTTCGAATTTAACCCTAAAAAGTTCTATAATTTAATAATAGCTACTTTCGTATTTTTAACATCAGGTATATAGTGCTAATCGACAAAATTTATAAAACTAGGTTAAAAAAGTTAGCAGCCCGTAAAGCAAAAAAAGTACTGCTAGGTTATTAAGGTATATATAACTATAAGATTTAATTACTAAAAGGCGGCAAACTACTAATAACACCATATGTTACTATTTATAAAAACTTAAAAAAACCGGGATAACTCTTTAACCTTAAAAATATTATCAGGTTATTTCCGTAACCCGTATAAAAGCGTTTGAAATATTGTTAAAAATAAAAACAAGGCGTTAAAGTAAAAAAAAGAACGATAACTTCGTTTTAAAACACGATACGGATTAGGAAATTAAGTAAATTAAGCGAAAAAGGGGACGTTAAAAAGAAACGGCCCCCGAGTTATACGCCTTAAAAACCCTAAATAAAACCTTAAAGCTAATACGTAAGCTAAAGTTAATTTTAACCTAAAAAGGTAATAATTCGGCTAATTACAACTTAAACGGTTATAATTTATACTTATACCGCTTTTATTTTTACTTACTATTAATTAATGCTGACGATTAAGACGGTTATAGACTATACGTTATAATAAATAACGGCCCGTTATTAAAGGAAATAATGAAAAACCTAAAACGTAAGATCTGGCTCAAAGCTATTTTTACTAAAATTAAAAAAACTTATAGCGCGGAATTTTTTATTTTATAAACGATAAGGTATACGGGCATTTAATAAACGCTAAAAAGGTATTAAAACAGAAATATACGTCCTTAAAAAAGCTATAAAATATAAGATTTATATTTATACTAAAGAATTTACTTAACGAAAAGGTATTAATTATAAGGAAGTTACAATTAATATTATAAAGGTTATCTATTAAAAGATTTTAATGGTTTAATTATTGCCTTAAATTAGTATATAATTTAAACCAACTTTATTATTACCTATCTAAATGGTAACCTAAAGAAAAATATTTATATAAAACTTTTTCTTATGTTAAAGAAATATTTCGACGTATACTCGGAGAATAAAGTTAAATATTAGTTCTCCCTTAAAAAGGTTATTAAGCTAATAAACTTATTATACGGCTGAAAACAAGCCGGAATTACTTAATAAGAAAAAATAAAAAAAAATACTAGCGAAATAAAGTATTTATTTATTAATTTCGGATAACGCGATTTACCGTAACAATAAATTAAAGGACGTTATCGTTTCGTACGTTAATAACTTCTAACTTATAGGCCTTAACCTTTAGCGTTTAAGAAATATAATTAACGGAATAATTAAGGACGTACCTATTAAAAACTTAAATAACGCAGATTAATATCTAAACGTATAAATTATCCGTTCGGTACTTATTAAAAATGTTAAACTAAACTAGAAATAATATTTTAAAAATTTACTAAAGTTATTAGGATTAAATATTATACGGTACTAACCTACGTTATTTATTAAGAATTATTTGCAATATACAATAAAGTATAAAGGCGTAACTAATAAGAAAAATATTTATAAATACGTAAACTTTGTAAGAAAATTTAATTTTTCTAATTATATTAGCAAACCGAATATAACGTTTATAACGTTAACTGGGGCTAAATTTATGAGTAACCCATTTCCAAAATATTAGAAATATATTAAAAGATTACTACGGTTCCTAAACGGTATTATCAACCTGTTACTTCAATACCGAAAGTTAAACAAAAAGTACCCGTACCGGAAATATAACGAATTAAACCTATTTAAAGCAATAAATATAAACTTTGCTAACGATAGCGAATCGGCGAAATCTATTATAAGCTGCGTATTTTTTATAACTAAGGTGTTCGTATTATGGCTTTTTAAGTTATAAGGTGTTATTATCAAATATATTATTAAAGCAAAATATATAAGGGCAGGAATAACTGCAGCAAAGGCAGTTAGGATTAGGAACTTCCTAATAAAGCTAAGGCTTATGCGAAAAAGCTTTATTCATATTTTAAAGAATAATACAGGTACGTTAAAATAGGTCATAAAGATATAAATAACCCGAAAAAAACGTTATATTCAGCTGAAATATTATTACGTCCGGTAGGAGATATAAAAAGGTAATATTAGTTTGTAATACGTTAAAAGCAAAAATAATCCAACAAATAGGTTTACAAAACTCTTATATAGGGCTAATTTCGAGAAATTCGTAGCGAATTTAGGATTTAAAAGGATATAAGAAATTAATTAATATAAAGGTTTAATTCTTTAATAAATTAAAACTTGGTTAATTATTTTCGAAAGATTTAGTAGCCGAGATTACCTAAAGTAAAAAGGCGTATCGGTAGTTAATACTTTAAGGTGCTTACAACTAGTGGGTTAAGCTGCAAAGTACAGCCTAGGACATTTTTTATTTGGAAAAAAGATTTTTAAGTCTAGATTTGGATATGTAATTAAATCTTGGCCTAAATAGTTTTAATCTAAAATAACATTAAAACACAGTTTGCGCCAGGCTACTAGATTTAATCACTATAACTACTAATAAAAAGAAATATATTAACGAAAGACTTTTTAGCATTTTCCAGCAATACATTTAAATAATACAATTATAACATTATAAAATACTTAACTTCTAATATTTCTTTATTAACTGCGTTTATAAGAGCTCGTTAAGTGCCCGCATTATATTAAGATTTATTACGGACGCTTATAAACATTTATTCCTACTTAATTATATGTAACTGTTAGCAGTTAGTGCTTTAAGGTGCTTACGGCTGGTGGGCTAGGTTGCAGGATGCAGCCTGGGACACCCTTTGTTTAAAAGAAGCTTTTTAAGCATGGATTTAAGTATGTAATAAGAGCTTAATCTAGACGGTTTTAATCTAATTTAACATTAATATATAGTTTATGTTAGGTTATTATATTTAATTATTGTAATTACTAACATAATAACATTTTTTACTTAATTAGTAATTTGATATGTTATATTAAAATAGTTATTTACAGAATTAAGTTAATGGAAAAAACGCGAAATCTTAAAGCGAATCACGTAATTAATAAGAAAAAGTTTAGCAGTTAAGGATAACAAGCAAACAACTAAACCCCGGGTAGCTCCTTATTAAATAAAGCGGCCTATTAAACCCCAACCCTTTTCTTTTTCTATAGCCAGGACTTTTCTATAATGGGAACGTTTACTAGGATAAAGAATATTATAGTAAGGAAGAGGTAAAATAAAAGGGACTTATATCGAGTGTAGTAATAGAGAACAAACCTGCTTTTGGGGCGTTTTCAAAAGGCACCCTATTACCTTAATTATCTTAATAGCTAAGGAACGACCGATATAAAACCCTTATCTAAAGATAGCAAACTACTAATAACTTAAAATAAGCTTTATACGTTTTTGGGTACTAACATAAGCTGTATTAGACGCGACGTTAGGGCACAAAAGAATAAATATTAACAGGTCGAAAATCAAATTAAAAAGTTAAAAAGAAAAAACGAAAAGTTAAAACTTTAAAACAGAAAAATTAGTGATATAATAAACCGGCTCGAAAATGCGATAATGCAGTTATTAAATACGTTATAATCCAAAATCTATAAAAGCTTTCGCATTATTAGTATACAACTAAAGGCATTAAAAAGCGCTCTATTTAAAATTAAGGTAGGTAGCTTTAAGGAAATACCTATCGCCTTAAAAAGCGATATGGAAAAGATCAACCTATTAAAAAAAAGCGAAACAAAACTTAAAAAGTGGTCTATAAAAAAGCCTAACCCCCCGGACCCCCCGGAAAAAAAGAAAAGCAAGGTATTTAAGAGAAAGGGAGTGGTACGTAATAACCTTAATAATTTAGACAGTTCCTTCTCGGATTCGTTTAGGGGTCCCCTAAAAAAGAAAAGAAAACCGCCATAGCTTCCCTAACAGTAACTCTAACAGCTTTAATAGCTCCAGCGAATTAAACGTCAGCAAAAGGGATTTCAAGAAATTTAGTAATGGAAATAATAGGCTGCATTAAAAGCGCTTTAATTCTTCCTAAATAAGGAAAATTAATTAAGAGGTTAAGTTAATTAAAAACTTTAAAATAACGCCTTAAATTTTGCGATAGAAAAAATTAATTACGAAAACGGAATAAAATTAAATTAATTAAATTAGTTACGTTTAGCGAAAGGTATTACCAAAACTTATAAAAAAATGTTTTTAAAATTAATTATAAGTATTAAAAAAATACTATCGGCAGTTGGTGTTTTAAGGTGCTCCCGGCTGGTGGGTCAGGCTGCAGGATGTAACCTGGGATACCGTTTGTCTGGAAGAAACTTTTTAAGCATAGATTTAAATATGTAATAGAAGTTTGGCTTAGACGTTTGTAATCTAGAGCAATATTAATACATAGTTTGCGCCAGGTTATTGTATTTAATTACTATAATTACTAATATGGTAATATTTTTTGGTTATTAATTAATATTTAATACGTTAAACGAAATAGTTATTTATAAAGTTAAGTTAACGAAAAAAGCGCGAAATTTTTTAAAAAAATCGCTTAATTAATAAAAAGTTTGATAATTAATAATAACGAGCAAGTAATTAATTCCCGGGTAGTTTTTTATTAAACAAAGCGACCTATTAAAACTTTTATTTCTTTTTCCCCAATAAGGACTTTCCTAAGGTAAGAACGTTCTTTAAGACCCAAAATATTATAATGAAAAAAAAAGGGAATTATATTAAGTGTGGCGGTAAGGAAAAAACCTGTTTTCGGAGCGTTTTTAAAAGGTATTTTATTAACTTAGCTACTTTAATAGTTAAGGAATAAGCGATATAAAACGCCTATCTAGAAATAATAAAACGCTGATAATTTGAATAAATTTTATACTTTTTTAGGTATTAATATAAGCGGTATTAAACGCGACGTTAAGGTACGAAAAGATAAATATTAACAAGTTAAAAATAAGGTTAAGGAATTAAAGTTTTAAAATTAAAAAATCGGTGATATAATAAACCGGTTCGAAAATGCGATAATTGAGTTATTAAATACCTTCTAACGTTAAAAAACGTAAAGTTTTAAAAATTCGCGTAATATTAATATATAACCGAAAACGTTAAAAAGCGCTTTATTACTTAAAGTTAAAGCAGGTAGCTTTAAAGAAATACTTATCGCCTTAGAAAACGATATAAAGAAGATTAATTTATTAAAAAAAGACGAAACGAAACTTAAAAGATGGTTTATAAAAAAGCTTAACCCCTTGGACCCCCCGAAAAGATAAAAAAGTAAGCCACCTAAGAGAAAAGGAGTAGTACGTAATAACCCTAATAATTTAGATAATTCTTTTTCGGATTCGTTTAAAAGTCCCCCAAAAAAGAAAAAAAACCGTTACAGCTCCCCTAGCAGTAACTCCAGTAACTTAAACAGCTTTAGCGAATTAGGTCTTGGTTTAAAGAACTTCAAAAAGTCCAGTAATAAAAATAGTAAGCTACGCTGGAAACGTTTTAATTTCTTCCTGGATAAGGAGAATTACTTGGCAAGCTAGGCCAACTGGGAATTTTGAAATAACGCTTTAAACCTTATAATAGAAAAAATTAATTACGTAAACGGGATAAAACTAAGTTAGTTAAATTAGCTGCGTTTAACGAAAGCTATTATTAAAACTTGCAAAAAAGCGTTTTTAAAATTAATTATAAATATTAAAAAAAGTACAAAAATATTAAAAACGTTCCGAAAAACTTACGTAACGATAAGGAAATCCCGGTAAAAATCCTTTTGGAAAAAGCTTAATAAAATTATTTACGACGGAGAAAACCCGGTATAATTTATTATTAAGTTTTAAAAGTTTTTCCGAGAGATAAAAAATTACGATATACGATTTGGAATAAGAAAACAAATTACCATATTCCTTATTACTATAAAGAACCGCGCTAACAGTTAATGCAAAACCATTTAGTTAATGCTGCAGCAAACGAATTATTTTTTTTTAGTAATTAATTAACGACTTTAATAACAAATTCCATAACCGATTTAATAAAAAAAAGAACAACGGACGGTCTGCTAACGCCCGAAAGGGTAAAGGCAATAACATCCGAGATGGCAAACCCGTATGGAACAAGGATGGGTAACTACTTTGCTTCAATTATGGCAAGTATGGGTATATGGCGAAGGACTGCCTTAAGCCACAAAAGGAAAAAAAGGGCAAGAAAGGAAAGTAAGGTAGCTAGCGTTAAGGTAACAACAATGGCAACAGCAGTTAGAATAACCGAAGTAATAACTTTCGCAATACCCGTAACGGCGGTTAAAACGAAAAGCAGTTTATTTTTAAGAACTTAAAAAATCTATACCGATTAAACGGAAAAACCTTTAATGCCTATATTAACGATTAACAGCTTTAGGACCTTATGGAGTAATATAACGAAATAATTTAAAAAATTAACTTTACCGTAGTTTTAATGTTCGAAAGCGTTAAAATAATTAAAATAATTAAAGTTATAATAATTAATTATATTAATTGCATAAAGATTAATAACTTTAAACGTTTTAAGCTATAAATAATTAATAACTTTAAGTTATAAACGATTTAAAGTTTTAAGTTATAAGGAACCGATTAATTTAAGTTACGGTTATAAGAAATCGAAAGCATTAAGTTTTAAGCGATTAAGCGCTTTAAAGTTATAAAGGCCGATTACGTTAAGCTATAAGTAATTAAACGTATTAAGTTATAGGTGGCTAATTGTTTTAAAGTAATTAAGGCGATAGTTATAGGTAGCGCTATATTTTTGCATATATATTTATTTACGAAAAACGATAGAGATAAGTTATTTTGGGATTTAGGAACAAACGTTAATATTATTAATAATATCGGCGATTTTGAGAAAGATTCGATATTGGATATTAGGTTTAAAGGAATTTATATTATAATAGACGGAGGATTTATAATTGCTATTTTTATTAGTACTGTAAAATAATTTTTAAAAGGCTTTTATAAAGAAAATAACGAGGTTATAATAAAATATATGTTATATATTAACGATTTCCCGTTAAAAGTATTTTCCGGAAAGATATTTTATAAAAAAAAGGTTACCTGGATAAAAATATTTTAGTTAATTTTAATAGAAATTAATTAATAATTATTAACATTTTTCGCAAAAGATTTTTCTTATGGTTTTATAAAAAGTTAAAATTTATTATTAAGGATTTAAAGTCCTTAAATAATTATTAATAGGGATATAGGTTGGGGGGGGCATTTGGTAAGAAAGATAGCGGTATTAGCGATTTAAGGGTAACCTTTTTAGGAGCACTTAAGGACGGTAAGGCTTTTATAATAAACGAAATTATAAAAAAAATTATTTTTTGGTACCGCCGCTTTTATTACCTTAGTATTAAACGATTAATTTGGATTATTAAAAGATTTACGGGGATAAACCTAAACTTTAGCGATGTAAAATTATTATTTTATATAATATATAACGAATGAAAAATACGGAAAATATTATTTATTAATTTTTTAAAAAAAATAACTTACGTAAAAAAGGTTATTTGATACGATATAAAAATTGTTAAATTTATTAATATCGAAAATAACGATTATTTCGGGTTTATTATAAACGATTTATCGCGTTATAAAAAGTATTATTTATTTAGGATTAAGGACGAAATTTAAAAAAGCTTATATACGTATATTACGCGGATAATTAAGCGTTTAGAAACGTTACTTCCAGATACGGAAAGTAGGAAATGAATAGTGCAAATCTTGCGCCTTAACGGCGGTAAGGAGTTTGGCGTAATAAAAATCGAGAATTTCTGCGCAGGAAAAGGTATTGAACTGGTAATTTCCAGCGCTTATAACCAGTATTAAAACGGAGTTGCGGAGCGTGGTATATAGTTTTTTTAGAACGAAATACGTATAATAATAACGTAAATGCGAATATTAATATGTTTTTAGGATTTTGTAATAAAGGTTATAACGTATATTATTAATAGGACGGGATAAGCCATAATAAAAAACATAATATTAATCGAATATTTTAAAAAGGTATTCGAACTTAATAAGTTATATAAGCTTGATAATAGTTATTTGCGGATTTTTGATAATAGGTATATAATACTAATTAATAAAAATTGCAGAACCAGGTTAGAAAAGTTAATAACCCGTAAAACAAAAAAAGTATTATTAGGTTATTAGGGTATATATAATTATAAGGTTTGGCTGTTAAAGGGCGGTAAACTACTAATAATATTATACGTTATTGTTTATAAGAATTTGGAAAAGTTAAGATAACCCTTTAGCCCGAAAGATATTATTCGGTTATTTCCGTAACCCGTATAAAAGCGTTTAAAATATTGTTAGAGTTAGAAATAAGGCGTTGGAATGTAGAATAAGGATTATAACGTTGTTTTAAAAGACGATATAAACCAGAAAATTAAGTAAATTAAGCTTAAAAGGGGACGCCTAAAGAAGACGGTCCTTAAGCTGTATGCCCTAGAAGCCCCGGACGAAGCCTTAGAGTTGATGCATGAGTTGAAGCTGGTTTTGACCTAAAAGGGCGATAATTTGGAGGATTACGATTTATACTTTTTTTATTTCCACTTACTGTTAATTGATATCGACGATAAAAACGGTTATAAGTTATATGTTGTGGTAAATAACGGCCCGTAATTAAAGGAAATAATAAAAGGCCTAAAACGCGAGATATAGCTTAAAGTAATTTTTATTAAAATTAAGGAAAATTCATAATAAGGAATTTTTTGTTTTACAGTAGATGTCGGCAGTTGGTGCTTTGAGGTGCTCCCGGCTGGTGGGTCAGGCTGCAGGATGCAGCCTGGGACACCGTTTGTCTGGAAGAAGCTTTTTGAGCATGGATTTGGATATGTAATAGGAGCTTGGCTTAGACGTTTGTAGTTTATAGCAACATTAACATATAGTTTGCGCCAGGTTACTGTATTTAATTATTATAACTGTTAACATGGTAATATTTTTTAGTTGTTGATTAATACCTAATACGTTAAATTAAGTGATTATTTATAAAATTAAGTTAACGGAAAAAGCGCGAAACTTTAAAGTAAGTCGCTTAATTAATAAAAAGTTTAGCAGTTAACGATAACGAGCAAGTAGCAAATCCCCGGGTAATTTCCTGCTAAGTAAAGCGGCTTATTAGAATTAAAACCCTTATTCCTTTTTTTCTAGCAGAAACTTTCTTACGACGGAAGCGTTCCTTAGGACGAAAAATATTTTAATAAGGAAAAAGTGGAACAAAAGCCTATATTAAGTATGGCGGTAGGGAAAAAACCTGCTTTCGGGGCGTTTTCGGGAGATACCTTATTGCTTTAATAGGCGAAAAATAAGCGATATAAAACCCTTATCCAGAAATAGCAAACCATTAATAACTTAAATAAGCTTTACATTTCCTTAAGTATTAACATAAACGGTATTAGACGCGACGTTAAGGTACGAAAAGATAAATATTAGCAGGTTGAAGATAAGGTTAAAAAGCTAAAGTAATAAAACGAAAAATTAAAGCTTTAAAACCAAAAAACTGGTAATATAGTGGACCGGTTCGAAAATGCGATAATTTAGCTGCTGGATGCGTTCCAACGTTAAAAGACGCGGAGCTTCAAAAGCTCGCGCAGTATTAATATGTAACCGAAGGCGTTAGAAAGCGCCCCACCACTTAAGGTCAAGGCAGATGGCTTTAAGGAAGTACCCATCGCCCTGGAAAGCGATGTGAAGAAGATCAACCCACTAAAAGAAGGCGAAACGAAGCCTAGGAGGTGGTTTATAGAGAAGCCTGACCCCCTGGACCCCCCAAAGAGATAGAAAAGCAAGCCACCCAAGGGGGTGGCACGCAGTAACCCTAATAATTTAGACAGTTCCTCCTCGGATTCGTCTGGGGGTCCCCCAAAGAAGAAAAAAAACCGCCACAATTCACCCAGCAGTAGTGGCTCCAGCAGCTTAAACAGTTACAGCGAATCAGGCCTTAGCTTGAAGGACTTTAAGAAATCCAATAATAAAAACAGCAAGTTACGTTAAAAACGCTTTGATTTCTCCCTGGACAAGGAGAATTACTTGGCAGGCTGGGCCAATTAGGAGCTTTGGAGTAACGCCTTAAGCTTTGTAATGGAAGAGATTGGTTACGTGGACAGAATGAAGCTAGGTTAACTGGACTAGTTACGTCTAGCGAAGGCTATTACCAAGACCTGTAAAAGGGCGCCCTTGGAGTTGATTACAAGTATCAAAAAGGGCACGAAGATGCTGAGGACGCTCCGGAAAACCTACGCAGCGATAGGCAAGTCCCGGCAGAGGTCCCTTTGGAAGGAGCTTAGCAAGGTTACCTATAACGGAGGAGACCCAGTACAATTCACTACTAAGTTTCAAAAGCTTTTTCGGGAGGTGAAAGGCTGTGGCATGCGACTTGGAACGGAGGAACAGATTACTATGTTCCTCACTGCTGTGGAGGACCGCGTTAGCAGTTGGTGCAAGATTATTCAGTTAGTGCTGCGGCAGACGGATTATTCCTTCCAGCAACTAATCGACGATTTCAACAGCGAGTTCCATGACCGATCCAACAAGAAGAAAAACAACAACGGACGGTGCGCCAACGCCCGGAAGGGCAAGGGCAACAACACCCGAGATGGCAAACCCGCATGGAACAAGGATGGGCAGCCACTCTGCTTCAACTGTGGCAAGTATGGGCACATGGCGAAGGACTGCCCTGAGCTACAGAAGGACAAGAACGGCAAGGGTAAGAAAGGGAAGCGTGGCCAGAATGGTGGCCAGCGTCAGGGCAACAATAGTGGCAACAGCAGTCAGAACAACCGAAGCAACAGCTTTCGCAACACCCGTAGCGGTGGTTAGAGCGAGGAGCAGTTTATCCCTGAGGGCCTGAGAGACCTGTACCGTTTAGACGGAAAGACCTTCAGCGCCCATATTAAGGACTAACAGCTTTAGGACCTTATGCGGTGGTATAACGAGATGATTTAGAAGGCTAACTCCACCGTAACTTTAATGCTCGAAAGCGCTAAAGCAGCTGAAGTAATTAAAGCTGCAGCAGCTAACTGTACCGATTGCATAGAGATTAAAAGCCCTAAGCGCCCTAAGCTATAGATAACCAACAGCCTTAAGCTACAGGCAATTCAAAGCTTTGAGCCGTAGGGAACCGACTGTCCTGAGCTACGGCTGCAGGAGACCGAGAGCATTATGCTTTAGGCGATTGAGCGCCCTGAAGTTACAGAAATTAATTACGCTGGAGTTATTGTTAAGCCATAGGTAACTAAGCGCATTAAGCCATAGGTGGCTGATTGCCCTAAAGCAACTAAAGCGACAGTTATAGGTAGCGCCATGTTGTTATATATGCATTTATTTACGGAAGACGATAAAGACAAGTTATTTTGGGATTTAGGTGCGAACGTTAATATTATTAATAATATTGGCGACTTCGAGAGAGATTCGATACTAGATATTAGGTCTAAGGGAATTTACATTATGATAGGCGGAGGACCTGTAACTGCCATTTCCATTAGTATTATAAAGTGGCCCTTAAAAGGCCCCTATGGAGAAAATAACGAAATTATAGTAAAGTATACGTTATATATTAGCGATTTCCCGTTAAAGGTATTTTTTGGAGAGATATTTTATAAAAAAGGAGGTTACCTGGATAAAAATACTTTAATTAGCCTTAATAGGACTGAATTAATAATTATTAACGTTTCCTGCAAAAGATTTTTTTTATGGCTTTATGGGAAGCTAAAACTTATTGTTAAGGGCTTAAAATCCCTGGATAATCATTAATAAGGATACGGGCTAAGGGGGGCATTCGGTAAAAAAGATAGCGGTATTAGTGATTTAAGGGTAACCTTTTTAGAAGTACTTAGGGACGGTAAGGTTTTTATAATAAACGAAGTTATAAAGAAAATTATTTTTTGGTACCGCCGCTTTTGCCACCTTAGCATTAAACGATTAATTTGGATTATTAAAAGGTTTACGGGGATAAACCTAAACCTTAGCGATATAAAATCGTTACTTTATATAACTTGTAACGAAGGAAAGATACGGAAGATACCGTCCATTAACCCCTAAAGGAAAGTAACTTACGTAAGGGAAATTATTTGGTACGATATGGGAACCGTTAAACCTGTTAATATCGAAAATAACAGTTATTTCGGACTTATTATAAACGATTTATCGCGTTATAAGGAGTATTACTTATTTAGGACCAAAAACGAGGTCCAGGAAAACCTATGTACGTATATTACGCGGATAATTAAGCGTTTAAAAACGTTACCCCCAGATACGGAAGGTAAGAAACGAATAATGCAGATCTTACGTCTTAATAGCGGTAAGAAATTCGGCGTAACAAAAATTGAGAATTTTTGCGTAATGGAAAGCATTAAGCTGGTAATTTCTAACGCCTATAACCAATATTAAAATAAAGTTACGAAGCGCGGTATATAATTTCTTTAGAATGAAATACGCGTAATAATAGCGCAAATGCGAATATTAACATATTTCTGGAATTTTATGATAAAGGTTATAACGTATACCGTTAACAGGACGGGGTAATCCATAGTAAAAGATATAATACTAATTAAATGTTTTAAGGACGTATTCGAACTTGATAAGTGCTATAAGTTTAATAACAGTTACCTGCGGATTTTTGGTAATAGGTATATAGTATTAATCGATAAGAATTATAGGATTAGGTTAAAGAAATTGGCAGCCCGTAAAGCAAAAGGAGTACTGCTAGGTTACTAGGGTATATATAATTATAAGGTTTAGCTGCTAGAGGGCGGCAGATTGCTGATAATACCATATGTTATTGTTTATAAGGACCTGGAAGAGCCAGGATAGCCCTTTAGCCCGAAAGATATTATTCGGTTATTCCCGTAGCCCGTATAGAAGCGTTTGAGGCACCGTTAGGGTCAGAAACAGGGCGTTGGAATGCAGAACAAGGATTATAACGTCGTTTCAGAGGACGATACAAACCAGGAAACCAAGCAAATCAAGCCCAGGAGGGGACGCCCAAAGAAGACGGTCCCTGAGCTGTATACCCTGGAAGCCCCGGACGAAGCCCTAGAACTGATGCATAAGCTGAAGCTGGCTTTAACCTAAGAGGGCGATGATTTGGATGATTTAGTTGACCCGTACCCGTACCCCTTCTATTTCCACCCATTGTTGACTGATGTCGACGATGAAGACGGCTACAGGCTGTATGCTGTGGTGGATGACGGCCCGTTACTGAAGGAAGTAATGGAAGGCCCAGAACGCGAGATGTGGCTCAAAGCCATCTTTACTGAAATCAAAGAAAACCTACAGCGCGGAACTTTTTGTTTTACAGCAGATAATAGGGGCTACGGGCACTTAGTAGACGCCAAATGGGTGCTGAGAAAAAAGTATACGTCCACAGGAAAGCTAGAGAAGTATAAGGCCCGTATCTGCGCCAGGGGATTTACCCAACGAAAAGGTATTAACTATAACGAGACAACAGCTAGCACTATAAGGGCTATCTACTGGAGGATTTTGATGGCCCTAGCTGCTGCCTTAGGCTGGCACATAATTCAAATTGATTTTATCGCTGCTTACCTAAATGACAACTTAAAGGAGAATATTTACATAAAGCAGTTCCCCATACTAAAGAAATATTTTAATACGTACCCAAAAAATAGGGAGGTATACCAGTACTGCCTTAAAAAGGTTATTAAATTAATGAACCTTTTGTACGGCCTGAAATAGGCTGGGGCTGCTTAATAAGAGAAAGTTAAAGAGATACTGGCGAAATAAGGTATTCGTTTATTAATTTCGGATGACGTAATTTACCGCAACGATAAGTTAAAAAACGTTATCGCCTCGTACGTCGACGATTTCCTACTTATAGGCCCTAATTTTTAACGCTTAAGAAATATTACTAATAAAATCGTTAAGGACGTACTTATTAAGGACTTAAATAACGCGGATTGGTACCTGGGCGTACGAATTATCCGTTCGGTACTTATTGGAAACGTTAAACTGGATTAGCAATAGTATATTAAGAAGGTATTAAAGTTACTGGGACTAAATGTTATACGGAAGTAACTTACGCTATTTATTAAGGATTATTTGTAGTACGTAATAAGGTACGAAGGCATAGCTAGTAAGGAAAATACCTACGAATACGTAAATCTTGTAGGGAAATTTAATTTCTTTAGTTGCATTAATACGCCGGATATAACGTTTGCAACGTTAATTTAGGTTAAATTTATAGGTAACCTATCCCCAAAGTACCAGAAGTACATTAAGCGATTACTACGGTACCTAAACGGTATTATAAATTTATCGTTTCGGTACCGGAAGTTAAACGAAAAGTATCCGCATAGGAAATATAACGACTTAAGTTTGTTTAAAGTAATGGATATAAGTTTCGCAAATAACAAGTTAATTAAGTTTATTACAGGCTGCGTATTTTTTATAACTAAAGTACCCGTTTTGTAGCTTTCGAAATTATAGGATGTTATTACCAAGTATACCACTAAAGCAGAATACGTAAGGGCAGGAATAGCTGCAGCGAAAGCAACCGGGATTAGGAACTTCCTGATAGAATTAAGGCTTATGCCAGAGGGCCCCATTTCCATCCTGGAGGACAATACAGGTGCGCTGAAGTGGGTGACAGAGACCTAAATAACCCGAAGGAAGCGCCACATTCGGCTGGAGTACCACTACGTACGGCAGGAGGTACAGGAAGGCAATATCAGCTTCTAGTACGTTAAGAGCAAGGATAACCCAGTAGATGGGCTTACAAAGCCATTGGACAGGGCTGATTTCGAGCGATTCGTGGCGAACTTGGGATTTGAGAGGATATAGGAGATTGATTGATATAGGGCTTTAGTTCCCTGACAGATTGAGACTTGGTTAATTATTTTCGAGGATTTAATAGCCGAGACCACCTAAAGCAAGAGGGCGTGTCGGCAGTTGGTGCTTTGAGGTGCTTCCGGCTGGTGGGTCAGGCTGCAAGATGCAGCCTGGGACACCGTTTGTCTGGAAGAAGCTTTTTGAGCATGGATTTGGATATGTAATGGGAGCTTGGCTCAGACGTTTGTAGTCTACAGCAACATCAACACACAGTTTGCGCCAGGCTACTGCATTTGATCACTGTGACTGCTGACAGTAGATAATAAAGGTTACGGGCATTTAATGGACGCTAAATAAGTGCTAAAAAAGAAATATACGTCCATAAAAAAGCTAAAGAAATATAAGGCCCGTATTTGCGTTAAGGGATTTATTTAACGGAAAAGTATTAATTATAACGAGATAACAGCTAATATTATAAAAGTTATTTATTAGAAAATATTAATGGTAATAATTATAACTTTAGGCTGGCATATAATCCAAATCGATTTTATCGTTACTTATTTAAATAATAACCTAAAAGAAAATATTTATATAAAGCAATTTTTTATGTTAAAGAAATATTTTAATACGTACCTAAAGGATAGGAAGGTATACTAGTATTATCTTAAGAAAGTTATTAAATTAATAAACTTTTTATACGGCCTAAAGTAGGCCGGGGTTATTTGGTAAAAAAAAGTTAAAAAAAATACTAGCGAAATAGGGTATTTGTTTACTAGTTTCGAATAACGCGATTTACGGTAACGATAAATTAAAGGACGTTATCGTTTCGTACGTCGACGATTTCCTACTTATAAGCCTTAACCTTTAACGCTTAAAAAGTGTAATTAATAAAATTGCTAAAAATATACTTATTAAAAACCTAAGTGATACGGATTAATACCTAGGCGTACGAATTATCCGTTCGGCATTTACTGGAAACGTTAAATTGGACTAACAATAATATATTAAAAAGGTATTGAAATTATTGGGATTAAATGTTATACGGTACCAACTTACGTTATTTATTAAGGATTACTTGCAGTACGTAATAAAGTACGAAAGTATAATTAGTAAGAAAAATACTTACGAATACGTAGGCCTTATAAGGAAATTTAATTTTTCTAATTATATTGACAAACTAGATATAACGTTTGTAACGTTAACTTGGGTTAAATTTATGGGTAACCCGTTACCTAAGTACTAGGAATGCATTAAACGATTATTACGATACCTAAATAATATCATAAACTTATCGCTTCGGTACTAGAAATTAAACGAAAAATATCCGTATAAGAAGTATAACGATTTAAGTTTATTCGAAATAATGGACATAAGCTTTGCAAACGATAACGAATCGGCGAAATCCATTACAAGTTACGTATTTTTTATAATTAAAGTACTCGTTTTGTAATTTTTAAAGTTATAAGACGTTATTATTAAATATATCATTAAAGCAAAATACGTAGGGGTAGGAATAATTATAGTTAAGGCTGCCGGAATTAGGAACTTTCTGATAAAGTTAAAGTTTATGCCAAAAGGCCTTATTTTTATTTTAAAGGATAATATAAATGCGTTAAAATAAGTAACAAAAATCTAAATAACCTGAAAGAAATGCCATATTCGGCTTAAATATCATTACGTACGGCAGGAAGTATAAGAAGGTAATATTAATTTCTAGTATGTTAAAAATAAGGATAACCTAGTAAATGGGCTTATAAAACCCCTGAATAAAGCTAATTTCGAAAAATTCGTGGCGAACTTAAAATTTAAGAGGATACAAGTATTTAATTAATGGAAATAGAGTTTTAGTTTTTTATAGATTGAAACTTAGTTAATTATTTTCGAGGATATAGTGGCCGAAATTACCTAAAGCAAGAGGGCGTGTCAGCAGTTAGTGCTTTAAGGTACTCCCGGTTGGTGGGTCAGGTTGCAGGATATAGCTTGGGACACCGTTTATCTAGAAGAAGCTCTTTAAGTATGGATTTGGATATGTAATGGAAGCTTGGCTTAGACGTTTGTAGTCTAGAGCAATATCAACACACAGTTTACGCCAGGCTACTGCATTTGATTACTGTAACTGCTGACAAATACAAAAATATTAAGAACGTTTCGGAAAACTTACGTAACGATAAATAAGTTGCGGTAAAGGTTTTTTTTAAAAGAACTTTAATAAAATTACCTAGGATAAAAAGAACCCGGTATAATTTATTATTAAATTTTAAAAGCTTTTCTAAAAGGTAAAAAGTTATAGCATACGACTTAAAACGGAAAAATAAATTTTTATAGTCCTTATTATTATTAGAATCCGCGTTTTTAATTAATGTTACGGCAAACCGATTTTTTCTTTCAGTAATTAATTAACGATTTTAATAGCGAAGTCTATAATTATACTAACAGAAAAAAAATTAATAACGGACGGTCCGCCAACCTACGGAAACATAAGAGAGGTAATAATCCCCGGGATAACAAACACGTTTAGAACAAAGATGGAAAGCTACTTTGTTTCAATTATGGCAAGTATAGACATATGGTGAAAAACTGCCCTAAGCCACAAAAGGAAAAAAACGGTAAGAGTAAAAAAAGGAAACGTGGCCAGCGTTACAACAGTGGTAATAGTAATCAGAACAACCGAAGCAACAGTTTTCGTAACCCCCAAAACGACATACGTAACGGCGGTCAAAACGAGGAATAGTTCATCCCTAAAGGCCTGAAAGACCTGTACCGTTCAAACGGAAAAACCTTCAGCGCCTACATTAAGGAACAGCAGCTTCAATACTTTATGCGGTAGTATGATAAAATAATTCAAAAGGCTGACACCGAACCTTTAGTAATTAAAAGCACTAAAACAATTAAAACAACTAAAGCCGCAGCAACTAACTACACCGATTGCACAGAGATTAAGAGCCTTAAACGCGCTAAGCTACAGACGACTCAGAGCCTTAAGCTGCAGGGAACCGATTATTTTAAACTGCGGCTGCAGGTAACTGAGAGCCCTGAGCTTTAGGCAATTAATCGCGCTAAAGTTATAGCAACTAGCAGCTTTGTTAAAATTAAGCCATAGGTGGCTAACTGCCTTAAGGCAATTATTCTAAATAACGCCATGCTGTTACATATATACTTCTTTATAGAAAACGATAAAAATAAATTACTTTAGGATTTAAATACGAATATTAATATTATTAACAATATCGGTAACTTCGAAAAAAACTCGGAACTGATATTAGGTTTAAGGGAATATATATTATAATAGGCGAAAAACTTATAACTGCTATTTTATCGGAATTATAAAATAACCCTTAAAATTTTTTATAAAAAAATAAAGAGATTATAATAAAGTATGCGTTACGTACTAACGACTTTTTATTAAATATATTTTTCAAAAAGATGTTTTACAAAAAGGGATACTATTTAAAAAAAAATCTTAATTAATTTTAATAAAATTAAAGTAATAACTATTAACGTTTCTTGAAAAAGGTTTTTCTTATAACTTTATAAGAAATCAAAATTTACTATTAAGGGCTCGAAATCCTTAAATAATAATTAATAAGAATACGAGCTGGGAGAGCTATTTGGTAAAAAAGATAACAGTACCAAAAACTTAAAAGTAAGCTTTTAGAAGTACTTAAAAACGGTAATATTTTTATAACCAACGAAATTATGAAGAAAATTATTATTTAATATTATCAATTTCGCCATTTTAATTTTAAACGATTAATTTGGATTATTAAAAAGTTTACGGGGATAAACTTAAACCCTAGCGATATAAAATCGTTTCCTTATATAACTTACGACGAAAGGAAAATACCGAAAATACCGTTTATTAACTCGTAAAAAAAAAAAAGAAAAATAACGTATAACGTATTACATAAGAGAATCGCTTACATAAGGAAGTCGTTCGTTTTTTATGCCATTTTAATTACCCAATTTTAAGCGCTTATTTTTCAACACTAACAACATGAAACGACTTATAAAAAATACAAAAATGAATTTAACCGTTCAGGTTAAAATAAAACCCGAAACTTAATTATAAACGTTTTTAATTAGTATATAACCTTCTCGCATTTACTATAAAAAACTAATGTAACGGTAAACGCGCCCGAGCTAACATTATTCCTAATTCGTAAAAGTTAACGCCGATCGAAAAAAAATCGATTATCGAACGAATTTTTAACTTAAATGCGCGAGCGTTTTTTGTCCGGCTTTAATATGTTAGAGATATGGCGAATTTGTTACTTACTTAACGCGTTGCGATACGTATCGGGATTAACTAGGTATCTAATTTTGTTAAACGGCAAGAAAAATTCAAAACGCGTTTAAATCGAAAGATAAATTATTAAAAAATTTTATGCGAAAAACTAAAAACATTTCGCAAGTGGTTTAAGCTTATTCGGGTTATAATTATAAAATACGGTATTGTAAAGGAGTATATTTACAATTTCAACGAAATTAAGTTTTTAATAAAGCTTTTTATAGTAACCGGCATAATTATTATTAATGCTTAAAAACGTAAAAAGTTTAAATAAACCTAATAAAAAATTCGAAAATGATTTATAATAATACAAACTATTAATTTTTAAGGTTAGGCCTTACTTTTATTTATTATTCTTACTAGGAAAAATTACTTTTTTCGCTAATTCGCCGATAACCTATTTCTACCCGATTAAAAGATTACTATAAACGAAAATAGCTGGACGACAAATAAATTAGATTTAAAATAAATTAAATATTTCGACAAACATATTAAAACGCGTACGAAAAATTCGAAACGTTTCTTTATCCTCGACGGTTACAAAAGTTACTATTCGATCGAATTCGAAAACTATTACAAAATTAATAATATTATCACGCTTTATATACCTGCTTATTTTTCCTATTGATTTTAACCTTTCGATATATCCTGTTTTTTCGTATTAAAACGTGCTTATTCGCTATATATTGAAAATCTTCTATAACGTTATATTACTTATATTATTAAGGAATATTTTATCGCCGGCTTTTATAACGCGTTTAAAACTATTATAACGACCGACAATATTAAATCCGGATTCGTAAAAGCGGGACTTATTTTATTCGATTTTAATTGCTGTTTTTCCAAGTTAAAAGTTTTAGTTTATACCTATGCTAACCGTCTCTTTATTTACCTTTACTAACTCCGTTATTTCCCTGCCTGTAAAAGCTTTTAACAATGTTATTAAAGCGATTCGATAAGGACGTTATTTATAAAAAAAAATATAGAAATTACCAAGGTAGCTTGCCGACAAAAATAGTTAAATCGGTTAATCTTTTAATAAAAAGTAACGTAATACTTTTATACAAAAACGTGCTTTTTCGAAAGGAAAACGGTTACTTTCGCGAAACGAATCACGTCCTTAATAAACGTCGCAAAACCAAAAACATACGTTTTTAAAGAAAAAGAACATTTACTGTAAAGGAGGCAAAGGTTTTTATAGCTAAAAAAAAAGGGTGGTGGCGAGTAATTGCGGTTAGGAGAGGCTGAAGGTAATTGTCGCAAAAAGGTTTAAGCGAAAGAACGGAAATGTGGTATTTGTAGTAAGCTCGGATATAATGCGCGCACTTACAAGGAAGTTATAAAGGCGTTTAGCGATAAGGAATCCGATTAGTTTAAATTAATTTTCTGCGTTGTGGTTATTTTATTTAAATTTATTGTCGCGAAGTACTTAAAAACGAGCGACTGGCTTGTATAAGCGACTCGCTTATATAGTACGTTATAGAAAAAATTATTTATTATAATGTAAAAGCTGTTAAACTTATTAATATCGAAAATAGCGGCTATTTCGAGCTTATTACAAATAACTTATCGCGTTATAAAAAAGACTTTTCATTTAAAACTAAAAATAAGGTACAGAAAAATTTATATACTTATATTACACGGATATTTAAACGTTTAGTAATAATTAAAAATAAAAAGATATAAATTATATGCTTTAATGGCGGTAAGAAATTTGATTTAACTATCGTCGAAAACTTTTACGTAATAAAAGGTACTAAATTGGTAATTTCCAGCGCCTATGATTACTTTCAAAACGAAATTACGGAACGCGGAATATAATTCCTTCACAACGAAGTACGCGTAATTACAACGTAAATAAAATTACTAATATACTTTTAAAACCTTATAATAAAAGTTATAACGCATAGCGTTAACAAAACTGGATAATTAATGATAAAAATATAATATTAATCGAATATTTCAAAAATACGTTCGAATTTAACCTTAAAAGGTTTTATAAGTTTAATAATAGCCACCTTTATATCCTTAGCAGCAGGTACATAGTACTAAGCGATAAAAATTACAGGACCAAATTAAAGAAGTTAAGAGCCCGTAAAATAAAAAAAGCGTTATTAAGTAATTAAAGTATATATAATTATAATATATAATTGTTAAAAAGCGGCAGATTATTAATAACATCACGTATCACTATTTATAATAACCTGTCAGCAATCACAGTGATTAAATGCAGTAGCCTGGCGCAAACTATGTGTTGATGTTGAATCTAGACTAAAACCGTCTGGGCCAAGCTCTTATTACATATCCAAATCCATGCTTAAAGAGCTTCTTCCAGACAAAGGGTGTCCCAGGCTGCATCCTGCAGCCTAACCCACCAGCCGTAAGCACCTTAAAGCACCAACTGCCGACACGCCCTTTTGCTTTAGGTGATTTCGGCCACTGTATCCTCGAAAATAATTAACTAAATCTTAATCTATATCCTTTCATCCTGTATCTTTCGGGGGCTTTAGGTCTCGGACGATGGGTTCTAGCTTCCCATAAAGCCATAAGAAAAATCCTTTTCTGGGAACGTTAATGGTTGTCAATTTAGTCCCATTAGGGCCAACTAAGGTATTTCTATTTAGGTAGCCTCCCTTTCTGTAAAATATCTTTCCAAAGAACACTTTCAGCGGGAAGTCGCTAATATGTAGCGTATATTTCACTGTAACCTTATTATTTTTTCCATTAGGGTCTTTTAAGGGCCATTTTACAGTACCGATAAAAATGGCAGCTACAGGTCCTCCGCCTATCATGATGTGGATTCCCTTGGACCTGATGTTTAGTATCGAGTCTCTCTCGAAGTTGCCGATATTGTTGGTGATATTAACATTCGCACCTAAATCCCAAAGTAACTTGTCTTTATCGTCTTCCATGAAGGAGTGCATATGCAACAGCATGGCGATGCCCATAACAGTTGCTTCAGGGCAGTCAGCCACCTGTGGCTCAATTCTAACAAAGCTGTTAGCGCTGTCAACTACTGTAACTTCAAGGCGCTCAATCGCCTGAAGCTTAGTGCTATCGGTCGCCTGCAGCCGTAGCTTAGGGCAGTCGGTTCCCTACGGCTCAGGGCTTTGAATCGCCTGTAGCTCAGGGCGTTTAGGGCTGTTAATCTCTGTACAATCGGTGTAATTAGCTGCTGCTGCAGCTTTAGGGTATTCAGCAGGGCCAATCTTCTGAATTATCTTATCATACTACTGCATAAGGTCCTGAAGCTGTTATTCGTTAATATGGGCGCTAAACGTTCCTCCATTAAAACAATACAAATCTTTTAAGCCTTCAGGGATAAACTGCTCCTCGCTTTGACCACCGCCACGGGTATTGCGAGAGCTGTTGCTCCGGTTATCCTAACTGCTGTTGCCGTTTTGCCTTTCTTTTTGTGGTTCAGGGCAGTCTTTCGCCAGGTACCCGTACTTCCCACAGTTAAAGCAAAATGGCTGCCCATCCTTGTTCCATGCGGGCTTACCATCTAGGGTGTTATTACCCTTACCCTTCTGGGCGTTAGCGGACCGTCCGTTGCTTTTTTTTTATTAGATCGGTTATGGAATTCGCTATTAAAATCGTCGATTAACTACTAAAAGGAATAATTTATCTGCCGTAATATTAATTAAATAATTTTACATTAACTATTAGCGTAATTTTTTACAGCAATAAGAAATATAATAATTTATTTTTCCGTTTTAAATCGCATACTATAACTTTTTACCTTTCGAAAAATTTTTCAAAACTTAATAATAAACTGGATTAAATCCCTTTCGTCGTAAGTAACCTTATTAATTTTTTTTCAAAAAAACCTTTACTTAAATTTATTTATTGTTACATAAGGTTTTCGGAACGTCCTTAATATGTTCGTACTTTTTTTAATACTTATAATTAATTCTAAAAGCGTCTTTTTGCAGCTTTTAATAATAATTTTCGTTAAACGGAATTAATTTAATTAATTTAATTTTATCCCGTCTACGTAATTAATTCTTTCTATTATAAAGCTTAAGGTATTACTTTAAAGTTTCTAATTAGCCCAACCAGCTAAATAATTCTTCTTATCTAAAAAAAAAAAAAATAGAAAAAATAAAAAAGAAAAAATAAAAAAAAAATCAAAACGCTTCCAGCGTAACTTAGTATTTTTACCACCAGACTTAAAATCGTTTAAGCCAAAGCCTAACTCGCTAAAGCTATTTAAACTACTGGAACTATTGCTGCTAGAAGAATTATAACGGTTTTTCTTTTTTAAGGGACCCCTAGATAAATCCGAAAAGGAACTATTTAAATTATCAGAGTTACTACGTACCACTCCCTTTCCCTTAGATGGCTTACTTTTTTATTTTTTCAGGGGGTCCAAAAGGTTAAACTTTTTTATAAACCACCTTTTAAACTTCGTTTCGCCTTTTCTTAATAAATTTATCTCCTCCATATCGTTTTTTAACGCTTTTAGTTACATACTAATATTACGTAAGATTTTATAGCTGTACGAACTTTTATAACTTTTAACTTATAGCGTATTTAATAACTATATTATTATATTATTTATACGCTTTATTAAATCGTTATTTCTTTTGTTTTAAAATCTTAACTTTCTAACCTCCTTTTTAACCTACTAATACTTATCCTTTCGTGCTTTAACGTTATATTTAATACCGTTTATGTTAATACCTGGGAAAATATAAAGCTTATTTAAATTATTAATAGTTTACTATTTTTAAATAAGGGTTTTATATTAATCGTTACTTAGTTATTAAGGTAATTAAAGTAATAAAATATTTTTATAAGCGTCTTAAAGGTAAGTTTTTTTCTTATTACCACATTCGATATGGCTTTTTTCTTTTTTTTACGATAATATTTTTCGTCCTAAAAAAGGTTTCCATCGTAAGAAAATTCCTATTAAGGAAAAAGAAATAAAAGTTTTAATAAGCCGCTTTACTTAATAAAAAGCTACCCGGAGATTAATTACTTATTCGTTATTATCAAATGTTAAATTTTTTATTAATTAAATAATTCGTTTTAAAATTTCGCGCCTTTTCCGTTAATTTAATTTTATAAATAATTATTTCGTTTAACGTATTAAATATTAATTAATAACTAAATAATATTACCATGTTAATAATTACAATAATTAAATACAGTAACTTGGCGCAAATTATATATTAATATTAAATCTAAACTAAAACCGTCTAGGCCAAACTCCAATTACATATCCAAATCTATGTTCAAAAAGTTTCTTTCAGACAAAGAGTGTCCCAGGCTGCATCCTGCAGCCTGACCCACCAGCCGTAAGCACCTTAAAGCACCAACTACCAACATAACCTGAAGAAATTAAAATAACCCTTTAGCTTGAAAGATATTATTCGGTTACTCTTACAGCCCGTATAAAAACGTTTAAGATATCGCTAGAATTAAAAGCAAAGCGTTAAAGTAAAAATAAAAATTATAACGTCGTTTTAAAGAATGATAAGGACCAGGAAACTAAGCAAATCAAACGAAAGAAAGGACGCCCGAAAAAGACAATACCCGAACTTTACGCCCTGGAAGCCCCGGACTTAATACGTAAGCTGAAACTAGTTTTAACCTAAAAGGACAATAATTTAGATAATTACGAGCCGTACCAGTACCCCTTCTATTTCCACCTATTATTAACTAATGCGGACGATAAAAACAGCTACGGGCTGTACACCGTAATGGATGACGGCTCGTTACTAAAGGAAATAATAAAAGGCTTAAAACGCGACATACGATTTAAAACTATTTGTATTAAAATTAAAAAAAGATTATCGCGTAAACTTTTCTGTTTTATACTAGATAATAAAAATTACAGGTACTTAATAAACGCTACATAGGTACCGAAAAAAAAAATACGTTTATAAGAAAGTTAAAAAAGTATAAGGCCCGTATTTACGCTAGGAAATTTACCTAACGAAAAAATATCGATTATAACGAAACTGCAATTAATACTATAAGGGTTATATATTAAAAGTTTCTAATAACGTTAGTTGCAACATTAAGCTAGCATATAATCCAAATCGATTTTATTGCTACTTGTTTAAATAATAACCTAAAAAATAATATTTATATAAAATAATTCCTTAAAGAAATATTTTATTCCGTATTTAAAAGATAAAAAAGTATACCAGTTTTGTTTTAAGAAAGTTATAAAGCTAATAAACCCCTTATATGGCTTAAATTAAACCGGAACCGTTTAATAGGAAAAAGTTAAAAAAAAATACTTGCCAAAGAGGGGATTCTTTTATTAATTTCGAAAAACGCGATTTACCGTAACAACTAATTAAGGGACGTTATCGTTTCGTACGTCGATAACTTCCTACATATAAGCCTTAACTCACAACGCTTAAAAAATATAATTAACGGAATCGTTAAAAGTATATTTAATAAAAGTTTAAATAACGCAAATTAATACTTAGACATACGAATTATCCGTTTCTTACTTATTAAAAATGTTAAATTATATTAATAATAATATATTAAGAAATTATTAAAGTTATTAAAATTAAGTAATATGCGGAAATAACTTATATTATTTGTTAAAAATTACTTAAAGCACGTAATAAAATATAAAAACGTAAATAGTAAAGAAAATACTTATAAATATGTAAACCTTATAAGAGAATTTAACTTTTTTAATTATATTAATAAATTAAATATAACGTTTATAACGTTAACTTGGGCTAAGTTTATTAACAACTTATTATCTAAGTACTAAAAATATATTAACTGCTTACTACGGTACCTAAATGGCATCGTAAACCTATTTTTTTAATATCAAAAACTAAACGAAACAAATCCGTACTGGAAATATAACGATTTAAGCTTATTCGAAATAATAAATACAAATTTCACAAATAATAAATTCGCTAAATCCATAATAAGCTGCGTAATTCTTATAATTAAGGTATCTGTATTAATATTTTTAAAGTTATAAAATATTATTATTAAATATATTATTAAAATAAAATACGTAAAGGCAAAAGTAGCTATAATTATAACTACCAACATTAAATATTTCTTAACAAAGTAAAAGTTTTTAGATTAAAATCCCACTTATATCTTAAAAAATAATACAAATACGTTAAAATAGGTAACAAAAATATAAATAACCTAGAAAAAACGCAATATTCGGCTAGAATACCATTACGTACGGCAAAAAGTACAAAAAGGTAATATTAATTTTTAATACGTTAAAAGTAAAAGTAACCTAGTAAATAGGCTTATAAAACCTTTTAACAAAGTTAATTTCAAAAAATTCGTAACGAACTTAAAATCTGAAAAGATATAAGTATAAAACGAATGGAAAAACACTTAAAATTAATTAATATAAGGGTTTAATTTTTTTAAAAATTAAAACTTAATTAATTATTTTTGAAAATACAGTAAATGAAATTGCCTAAAGCATAAGAGCGTATTGGCTGTTAATGCTTTAAGGTGTTTACGGTTGGTAGA
The DNA here is from genome assembly GCA_004155935.1 of Monosporascus sp. GIB2. NCBI lineage: Eukaryota > Fungi > Ascomycota > Sordariomycetes > Xylariales > Monosporascus > Monosporascus sp. GIB2. The sequence goes on from QJNV01000052.1 coordinate 68,069, forward strand.
CTAAGCTGCAGGATACAGCCTGAGATACTTTTTATTTAGAAGAAGCTTTTTAAGCATAGATTTGAGTATGTAATGGAAGCTTGGCTTAGACGGTTTTAGTTTAATTTAACATTAATATATAGTTTGCGCCAGGCTACTATATTTGATTACTGTAACTGCTAATAGTAATTAATTATCTTTATCAGCTATTATTAGTAATCTTTTGCCATAACCTTTCCGCCGGCTAAATGATTCGTTTATTTTATATAGCAAATATTCCTCTTTTTAGAAAATATTTATTTTAATCGTGAAATTACGTAAGTTTTGAATTAATACAAAATTAAATCCGAAACGCCTTATAACGCCCTTTAACGCACTCTTTAACGCTTTTTAACGCGCCTTTTTATAACGGCTAAGCTAATTAACCAACTATTAAACCTAAGCTAATAGGTTTATATTAGTAAAGTTTATAAAACATTAAACAAAAAGTAAACCAAATAACTTAATCACGTCTCGTAATATTAAAGATATCTTAGGTGACAAAATTATTTTATAAGCTATTATTATTAAATTATAAAATTTAACGAATATATATAACGTTAAACATAAGCTCGTCGGACTTTTTTTTTAAACTATTTTCACCATTTATCTTTAATCGTCCATTTCTTAGCACTAACATTATAGAACGCCTTACGAAAAAAACCAGAATAAACCTAGCCATTTAGGCTAAAAAGCGAAACCTGAAACTTAATTTTAAACGGCTTGGTTCTATTTATAACGTCCCTTTATTTACTTTACACAATTTAATTTACGGCAAACCTTTCTAAGCCGATATTATCTCGAATTTGCGAAAACTAACGGCGACTGAAAAGGAATCGATCGTCGACCGTATCCTTAATCTAAATGCGCGAGCGTTTCCTATCTAATATCTACATATTAAAAATATGGCGAATTTATTATTAGCCCAACGTATCGCGGAACGTATCGGGGTTAATTAGGTGTCGAATTTTATTAAACGGTAAAAAAAAATTCAAAACGCGTTTTTTTTAGAAAATCGATTATTAAAAGGTATTATACGAAAATCTAATAATATTTGATAAATAATTCGAACATATTCGGGCTATTATCGTAAAATACGGTATTATAAAAGAAAATATTTATAATTTCGACGAAAGTAAATTTTTAATAAAATTTTTCATAATAATAGATATAATAATTACTAATACTGAAAAACGTAAAAAACTTAAACAAACCTAATAAGGAAATTAGAAATAATTTATAATAATACAAACTATTAATTTTTAAAGTTAGGCCTTACTCTTATTTATTATTTTTACTGAAAAAAACCGCCTTTTTCACTAATTCGCTAATAACTCATTTTTACTCGATTAAAAGGTTATTATAAACGATTATAATTAAATGATAAATAAATTAGATTTAAAATAAACTTAATATTTCGATCAATATATTTAAACGCGTACGAAAAAATCGAAACGTTTCCTTATTTTTAATAAATACGAAAGTTATTAATCGATAAAATTTGAAAAGTATTACGTTAATTATAATATTATTATATTTTATATACCTGCTAATTCCTCTTATTTACTTTAACCTTTCGACGCATCTTATTTTTTCCTTTAAAACGCGCTTATTCGTTATATATCGAGACGACGTTACATTACCTACATTATTAAAAAAAATTTTATTGCTGGTTTTCGTAACGCGTTTAAAGTTGTTATAATAACCGATAATATCAAATCCGGATTCGCCGTAAATGGTTTCGTTTTATTTAATCTTAATCGCGTTTTTTCCGAGTTAAAAGTTTGAATTATGTTTATATCGACCGTCTTTCTAATTACCTTTATTAATTCCGTTATTTCTTTACTTGCGAAAACTTTTAAAAATATTACTAAAATAACTCGACGGGGACGTTATTTATAAAAAGAAAAAAAAATCAAGAATTACTAAGGTAATTCGTGGACAAAAATATTTAAATCTGTTAATTTTTTAATAAAAGGTAACTTAATATTATTGTACGAAAGCGCTTTTCTTTGGGAGAAATGCGGCTTATTACGCGAAACGAATTACGTCTTTAATAAATGCCGGAAAATCAAAAATAAACGTTTTTTAAAAAAAAGAATATTTACTAAAAAAAAAATAAATAAATAAATTCTTATAATTACGAAAGAAAATGATAGTAAATAATCGCAGCTAATAATAACCGAAAATAATTATTATAAAAAGGTTACAATAAAAACACGGAAAGAGAACGTTTGCGGCAAGCCCGGATATAATGCGCGTACTTATAATAAAGCTGTAAATACGTTTAATGAAAAAAAAACCGATTAATTTAAATTAAATTAATATGTTATAGTTAAGTAATTTGAATTTATTATTACGTAAGGCTAAAAAGTATCCGACGAGCTTATATATTTGATAAGCTTATATCCTACGTTATTCTTATTTTTTATCATTAATTTATTTTTGCTTAATTAATAATTACTATATAACGATTAATCGTACTTAGTAAGTATTAATAGTACTTAATTCATTAACGTTAAACATTAATTACGTAACTCGACTTATTTAGGCCATATTTCGGTCCAGTTAAACCGTTTTCGAAATCTCCTTCTTATTAGGTCGTAATAGGATTTTCTTTTTCTACAAATCTTATCCTTAAAACTTTCCTTTTTTTTTCCGATAAGTTATTTTTTTTTAATTTTAACATGTCGAACCGTATTGCTAAAATTCGTTGTTGAATTTTTTTTTCAATTATTTATTGTCGGAAATTTCTTCTCATTTTCGATAAATTTAATTTCGAAATTATACCGTACTTTATATGTTTTTCCAAAACTTAGGAACATAAAATAATAGAGAATCTTTCAAAATATAAGGTATATATCAGGCAATATTATCCCTACAACGAGAACGGTATCCCTTTTCTTTTCGTCAAAGAAATTCGTACCGAAAACCAACGGTTAAAACGAAAGAAAATGCTTACGGAAAAACGTTTTCTGGAGTTATAACAACGTTATTAACGGGAGATAAACGAAACCATTACGCGTTTAATTCGCCTCCGGAAATAAAAGGCGCTTTTTCGTTCGAAAAATATCAAAATAATATAACGTAAATTATAAGCGTTAAAAAAGCTAAAAAAATAAAAACGGCAAAAATAAGCTAACGCAAAAACTTTTATAACCGTGTTAATACCGCCTATTATTTCAGTTAACTGGTTAGGTATCGAAAATACCAATTAGTTCATTAAAAACGCTAATTAAAACTCTATTCTTAATAACTCTAACGTTGCTAATAATTTTTTTAACAGATATTAAACGTTTATAAAATTCTTTACGGGTTCCCAAATATTTTCGGAATTTAGGTAATCTTTCCACTTAACTAAATACTAAATTAATCCGTCAACTTTTTTTATATCGAAAATCTTTTCCGCCTTATATACTTATATATCCTCCATTTTTACGTCGTTTTATTTAATATATACTTATATTATTTCTGCTTTTAATTTTAGCAAGGATATATAAAAAACAAGGTAGAATTTAACCTTAAGCGATAATTCTAGGTAATAATTATTTTCTATAATTTTTTTAACAATTTTATATAGTTCGATATACTTAAAAATTAAGTTTCTAACTTAAGGGTTTTATTTAAATATTTTTAATAACTAAATAAATTATTGCTCCCTTTAAAAAATTAATCCTACCAACTGTTTTGAATTATAATACTTTGTTATTTAATTACATACGAACTTAAATTCTATTTTCATCTCTTAATATAACTATTTAAATTATTTTAACGTAAAAGTACTTTAAATATTAAACGGGCCTTCTTCTTATACTTCTTTATAAATTTTTAAAATAAAACCGGAATTAACTATAAACGGGGTTATTTAAATAGTTTCGTAATAACTAATATTATAAACTATTTAAGCTATTAATAATTTTTTAACCTAATTATTTTATTTGTAATTAATATAACATCGTAAATATATCTCCAATATTTGGTTTTATCGTTCCGTTTACCTAGTTATTTAAAGTTAAAATATATTAAATAACTTATAATTTAAACCGATTTATGTTATCAAGTTTTACTAAAATTTAAATGTAACCGTCGTACCTTTATCTTAAATAATCTCGTATAATAACTTATATATATTAAAAATATTTTAAAAAAATATATACTATCTATTTAATGTTTATATTTTTTTATAAAGTAAAAAATAAAAAAATCTAGTAAATCGGTTCATAATTATAAAAAGACCATCGTAATATATATCCATAACTAAATCTTTTAATAAAAAGAATTTAATAATAAAATCCATCGTAATAAAATCCCATAATCGCTTTACGACTAGTAATAATTATAATTTTTCGTACGGCTTATAACGCCCTATCTTTATCCTAACGTAAACGTCGTATTAACATACAACTTTTTTTATTATATTTTTCACTTTAAGAAAATAATAAATACGCTAAAAACATTTTAAAGTTTTACGGATCTCTAAATATCTATATAATTAATATTAATATATATTTCGAACTAAATTCTTTTCACACTTTTTTAAAACTTATAATTTATTTATTTATTTTTCTAAATTATTATTATATATTTTAATTTTTTAATATATATTTCAAGGTATTATTTATACTATCGCAATTTATCGTAATCGCAACTATCCTTTCGTAATAATATTAAAAATTATATAATTAATTCTAATTATTTTTTCGTCGAAATCCGGTTATTTGTTAAAAACGTCGGCTTTACCTATTTCAAAGCTTTTTTAGTAAATAATAACAAAATTATATTCTATTAATTTTTCTACGTAACGAAACTATTGGATTATAAATTCTTTAATTATAATATATTAGATAAATCTTCTATAATTTATATAAACCTTATCCTAATATTAATTATTTTTAAAGAAATATTTAAACTTGCAGAAAACTTTAATAATAGCTATAAACTCTTTATCGGAAATAACCTAACGTAATTCAATTTCTTATAATTTATATAATAAAAATAAGATAATATAATATACCTTAATTATTTCGTTATCTAATTACTATGCTTAAAAGATAATCAAATACGTCAATCTTTAACTCTATTAAATAACTTAAGTCGTACATAATTAATATTAATTAATTCGTAATTACTTTCTTAATTTAGTAAAAGGCCTTTTCCGTTTTTAACGTTTATTAAAACTTTTCTTTCTTTTTAATAAATTTATTTAAAGGTATTACTAACCGGTTAAAGTTTTAATAAACTTTCGATAATATTTAATAAATTTAAAAAAGATTTATACTTCTTTAATTTTAATAAGCCGTACCTAATTTTATATTACAGAAATCTTCTTAAAGTCTATTTTAATATGCTCGAAAGTAATAATATAGCTTAAATATTTAACTTTTTATATAAAAAATTAGCTTTTTTCTACGTTAATTAATAAATGCACGTTTTGAAATAATTATAATATCTTATAAATATATTGCTTATATTATTCCTTAATTTCCGGAAATATAAAAATATTATCAAAATAATATACCATAAAAACGTTAAAATAGTCCCTAAAAACGTAATTAATTATACGCTAAAAAATAACCGGTACGTTAATAAATCTTATAAAGGTAACAAAATATTCGTAAAAGCCGTACTTAATCCGAAACGCTATTTTTTACTTATAACCTTAATTCGAATTAAATTATACCTATCTTTAAAATTAAAACTCTAAATTATTATACTTTATAAAAATAATCCTTGATTTCGTTAATTAAAAATAATAACATCCAATCTTTAATTATAACACTATTAAGTTATCTGTAATCTATAACTAATCGTAATTTTCCATTTCTCTTAAGTACGAAAAATATAAAACACCTAATTAATCATTTTAACAATCCAATCCATTCTTTCTTTAATCGATTTTTTAAATATTCCCTAAGCACATATAGCTTTATTTCGTTAAAGTTATAAATAAAATAAAATTTAATTAATATTCCCTTGTTTAAAATAATTTCATAATCTTATTCGCTATATTCTGGTAACTTCGTTTCAAAATTCTTTTAAAATAAGCGCTTATATTTATAATATTATAATAATATATTAATTAAATCCTTTAACTTTATAAACTACTATTATAAATCATTATCTAATTATCGTAATTTCGCTTTAATAATAACAATAATACGTTATATTCTCCTATAATACTCGGTTTTTTTATATCGTATTCTTATATGTAATAAAAAATTTTATTATATCCTTATACCGGCACTTATTATTATCTTCGATCGAATATTAAAATTTTTATTATTTTTCCTAATCGATTAAAAAGTTATACTAATGCAACCGTATTCTTCCTAAAATCATATCGTAATTCCTTTAACAATATGATATCGAAATTAACTATCATATTCTTTTTTAAAAAATAAAAATATCAAGGTAATTAATCTCGCGTATAATTTTTCTATTATTGTAAAAACATAATTAATCTTCAGCTATATTCGCGATACAAAAATTCTTCTTATATCTCCATAATAATCTAAATCGATTAACTACTTTAAGGATAATATAATTACCTTTTAAAGCTTCGCTGTCTACTATAGCGGTATTTCAATATATTCTAATTTATATTTTCAAAATAATAAGGTTATCGTTATCTCTTATTATTATTAAAACCCTTCTTAAAAATATGCATTAACTTCTTTAAACCTTATCATCCAGCGACTTTTTTATAAATAATTTTCGTTTTTTAAATCGTACTTAAATTATCGTACTTATACATATGACTAATCGATCTCCTCTCGTAACTACTTAATACACTTCTATTATTATTCGTTTCGTCTCGTAACTTATTAATTTATTCGTTCATTTTCTTATTATTTTACCATAACTACTTAATATTTATCTACTATCGGTCCACTTATTTCTTCATTTTTGCGCTACGGTACCGGTTTTAAGTTTAAAATAATTAAGCGTTTCCTTCGATCCGTATTAAAACCTTTTCTTACTCCTAAATCCATTTTTCCAATTATAAAGTTTTCTTATTTATCTTTCGTATCGTATCTCATATCGAAATATGTTTATCTTCTTTCTATAAATCTTTAATAAATTATACGAAATTTATTAAAATTTCTTTTCTTTTTTTAAAATCCGTAATTATAACTAACTAAAAATATAAATCCGTAATCAACTATTACGTAACCTTATTAAATTCCTTTTAGGCCGCCTTTTCCTACAACCAATATTTACAAATATGGTAAAAATAAAAAAGGTTCCCTTACGGACATTCTTCTCCTTCGGGCCACGTTATAACTGCTACAACTTTATCGATTTTTTCTCTAATAATTTTTCCATATAAACGGTTATACCAGCATTGATTTTTAAGATTGGTTCCTTATTGTTTAGATAAATTAAATCCTTATTATTATATACGTAATAAGCGCCAAATAATATATTATTCTTTTTCCTTATAAAGTAAATATTACAGCTTAATATAATAAACGGCGTTAAATTTTCCGTATTTATAAGTTTTACCAGGTAAAACCGTTTCTATTTATCTTTTATAATCTTTTAACCACTTTTTAATTATCTATATCAACTATCGTTAATAATTATTTTATTATTTTTTAAATAATAATTATTCTTCTAACGAATCTTCTCATTTTTATAATTTCGTAATTATTAACATAAAAATCTTTATTATTTCTATCATTTTTATATAATTTCTTATAACAACTTTTTAACTTTTTTTTATCCTTATCATATTTTTGCATTTAAAGGTTTTAAAAAGTTTATTCCGCATTATATCATAACGAAAACTTTTCCTTTTTAACTGCGTTACAGTTACCCTATAAATATTAAGGTCTATATTTAATTTTATCGAAATTTTTTTAATACCTTATATTCAAATGCTTTATAACCCATTTTGCCGTGATTCTAATATTAAATACGTCGTATATTCTATTAAATAACCCCGATTTCTATAAGTTCTAATTCCATTCCGTACGAAATATTTTACTTCCTAAGTGCACTAATATTAGCCGAATATTTAGGCTTATTATTTATTCCGAATACTCGTTTTAAAGGTATAACATTCTCGTTATTTTTGTTATCGTTTAAATTATCGATTATTAATTTTAATAACTTCCGCGATATACCTATCTAAATTAATAAGTTATTCGATCCGGATTACTTTATTTTTAACGTTATCTTTAAATCCTTTATAAAATATATCAATCAAAACTTTTTCCTCCTTATCTTCCCATCCGGTTTTGGCGACTAAGGTTTTAAAAATAACAACGTATTTAAATACAGATCTTTTTTACTTTAAATTGAAAATCTTTTAAATTACTGATGGTTTTTTGTTAAAATTACTAAAATTAAAACGAAATTTATTCTTAAAGTTACTATATAGGAAGAAATTATCGTTAATTAATTTCTTCCGGTTGTCTTCGGTATTCTCTAAATAATCATTTATAATAAATTCGAACTAAGCCGCCGTATCTCCGATAAGGTACGTTTCTATAATAAAAATCCGATCTAGGATATTATTAATATGTAAAAAACGTAAATAAACACGTACTTATAAAAAAAACCTATAAATTCCTTTTATTATTATAAAGTTCCGGTTTTTTAAATTTTATCTTAGCGATAATAATTATTAAAGTAGTTATTATTTAATTGGTAAATTGTTAAAAATCCTCCTTTAAGGCTTAAATACGCATTTTAAATTATTAAAAAAACAATTTCTTAAAAGTTAAACAATATTTTAATAATATTAAATATTACTTAAAGTTCGACGGTACTATTAAACAAAAGCTTATAACGTATAATGGCTAAACTAATTAACTAAATATTAAACCTAAGCTAATAGGTTTATATTAACAAAATATTCTAAAACATTAAATAAAAAATAAATAAAATAACTTAATTACGTCTTATAATACTAAAAATATCTTAAGTAACGAAATTATATTACAAACTATCGTTATCGAATTATAAAATTTAACGAATATATATATTCTTATTTCTTACTACTAGCTTATCTTTACTTAATTAACAATCACTAAGCAACGATTAATCGTGCTCAATTGGTACCAGTGGTGCTTAGTTAATTAGCGCTGAGCACTGATCACGTGACTTCGACCCACTTGGGCCCTGTTTCGGTCCAGCTAGACCGTTTCTAGGGTCTCCCTCCTATCAGGTCGTAACACTTTTAACGCGCCTTTTAACGCGCCTTTTAATACGATTTATAACGTGTTTCCTGACATATTTCGTAACGTATATCTTCAACGATCGAGCCGGACAGAAAATACTCGAGTATATAAGTTAAGGGTTCGGTCGAAAATAATTATCTAATCGGTCGGCTTTACTTCTTATGGAATGGGGGCAATATTAACTTAAACGCGTTAAGGGGTAATCGGTTATAAGCGGATTAAAAAGGGGAAATGGCCATAATAAACCTCCTTATAATGCGTGCACTCGTCGAGAAGCTATAAACGCAATTAACCAAAAAACATTCGATTAATTTAAATTACTTTAAAATGTTATAAGTAATTTAATAAAATGTATTATTAAAAATACTAAAACTTCTCTAGCTTTTATATGTCTCTCGCTTAGATGTATAGGATATTATCACATAATAATTTTTTTAATACGTTTAAAATTTAAGTCTTTTTTAATAAGTAATCGTAAGTATTTAACAAGTTCTTAGCATTACCCGCGGGTACCAGTGGGCCGGGGGTAATTTTCGGTGGGTGGTTCCTCTCTCACCCTATCTTTGCTGGTTTGCGACCCAGCTCCTCCAAAGCTGCCTGTAGTTTCTTGCTCCTCTCAGTATGGGCTGGGTGGTTGAGGAAATAATCGGATAAGGGTGCGTATTTGCCTGGCGCAGGACTTCCCCATGTTTTCAATAGCCACTCAGCGGACATTGCTGGGTTCTCGAGCCAGCTCTGGGGGGCCCAACTTGCCCACGGGTACCACGGATCTGCGAAGGTACCTCTGCCAGGGGCAAAGGGCCAGTGGCGCTCGATGGGTGGGGGGGGGGAGCGGATGGGCGCCCTCGTTGTACTTTGGATGCCGCCGATGGTAGAACGGGTAAACGACGGCTTGGTTGAAATCGACTATAACTACGCTACCGTCAGGCTGAACCATGACGTTGCGCGGTGACAGGTCTCCCTGGAGCACCTCGGCGTTCCACAAAATGGAGGTCTCGGCCTCCAAGGTGTCCTTGAGGATTCGGAGACGAGTTTCCTGGTCGGGCAACAGGGGGTGCTGGATAGCGTCGTTCTTGGTGGCCTTGTGGATTTTGGCCAGGACGGTTTCGCCGCGTACGAGCTGGAGAAGGAGCATGCGTACCCAGCGCCGGCGACCGGGTTGGTTGGTGGCAACAGCGAAAGTCCAAGTACCATGATACTCGGGGACGAGCTTGGCGCCTACCCCTTCAACGGGCTGCATGGTTTCATAAGCACAAGCCTCGATGGCATAATCGGCGTCGGCCAGCGTCATGCAGTCCCAGCCGCTATCTTCGTTTTCCAACGGGTAGTACACGCCGTCGTAGATTTTGGCCAGACAGACGACGTCCTTGTCTCGGTCGAAATAGCCAGTGACGACGTGAGCACCGCCGCCGTCGACGTGGAATCGCCTTAGGGTTTTTAACCCCGTAATGCTGAAGCTGTGCTCCTTTCCGGCCGGGGGCTCCGTTTCCAAGGGCGGGTTGTCCAGGGCGAAGGCAACACGGTCGACGCTCATGGCGTTTTGGCTAACCCCGACTTTGCACCGAGGACATGGTCCATAGCCGCCGCCAAACGGCTCCGGCGGGACGTGCTTTCGAATTCGGAGCTCAACCCCTTCCCGGTATGGCGTCGGAGAGATGGACGTGCGTGTGGCAGTTGCCATGGCGAACACGTTCTGCCCAGGCTGTTAGTCAAAAGAGCACGAGAAAGATTCGGGAGATGGGCAGCCGGGGAGTGCAGCTCGACAACAGCAGGGCGGAGATGATTGGCTTTATTTCGGGCGGTCCGTAGCAAAATCAAACTAAAATTATAGAAATATAATGCAAGGTGTTAGGATATGTGAGGTGGCTGAAGGACTTTTGGGTGTAAGGGGTCCCTAGGGCAACGGGGTGTGGGTTTCTCAACCCCACTATTTGTATCTAGACTAGCTACCTACTCCCACACCCACCAAGTAACAACAACAACAAGAGGAACAACAACGAATATAAAAAATCATCACCTTGTGTCAGATATAAGGGACATCAGTTGTTGTTGTTGTATTGATAACTAGTTGCAGATGCCCTAAACGCGCACTGCACTTTAAGGTAATCTAGCCACGGAATATGTATTGTTCCGATCAGAGGGAATCTTCAGTATATGGGGTATTACCGCACCCCTACTAGCCGATATACCCCTTTAACGCCTTAAAGCTTTTAAGGCGTTAATCGTTAGTATTCCTAAAACTACAACTTTCCATTCCACCTTTTTTCCAGAGAAAATTTTTTAATTAATTAATTTCTTCTTTAAAATTATTCGTAAAAAGTTCCTTTATTAATCGAGAGCTTTCGTAATATTCATTAATTTTAACTACTTTTTAAACTATCGAAAAAGATCGCGTAATGGGGCTTTAGTTAATCCGTTAGCTAGCATATCGCCCGTAAGCGTATAATCTATTTTAATTAAATTCTTTTTTGCAGTTTTTCGTAATTAATAGTTATGTATATCTATAAACCGCAATTTCGTTATTAATAAGGCGGTATCGGCGTTAATTAATCGTATAATTTATTAATTGTTACATTATATATTTAACGGTTTTACATTTAAAGTAACTTTTAATTCGGTAATTAATTAAAAACTAATTAAAGTTTTTTTTATAAAGTACGTAAGAGATAATAATTTCGGTGCGGTTATAAAAATAATTATGATATTTTGCTTATTTACTCGTTATTTTATTATTACTTTAAATAATTTTATAACGTGAGTTTAAAACTTTTTCGGTCGATTATATTATTCGCGAAAAAGGCGTCGCTTTAAGTATTTAACGAATTTTCATCTCTAAATTACAAAGTTAACGTTTTGATTTCGATTAAGTATAATATAATTTAATTAGTAATTTTATAATATACGTTTTTAGGATTTAGATTAAATCGGGCAAATCGGAATACAATAAACGTTATTTCGGGTTTTATATTAATTGTTATAATAAAATCTAAATAAGTTAAATTAAGATTCGGCAATAACTTAACGCTTATTATTAACGTATTTAAAACGTTATTTAAACTTTTCTAAAAGATTAAGTTAATTAACTTCCTTATAAAGTCGGATTAAAGTAATTAAATTTTCCGGTTAAGTTTATTTTTAATTATTCCAATACCAAGAAATTATTACAGCTTTCTACATTTTATAAGTATATACTATTTCCGTATTTCTTAAATTAATTAATCGATAAAGGTTTAATTTTTTCGCGGTATAATATATTAATAATATTTATAAAAAAACAGTATTCTTTAACGAATAAAGTAATAAGCTTTATAAAGAACGGAATTAAGTTTTAATTTTATAAACCTTTAATGCAAGATATTAATAGGTTCAAGCCATATTCTCCAGACTGAGCCAAATATATGAAAATCATTATACGATATAATCGTACGATAAATATTATACCCAGTATCTTGGAATACGGTAATTACTCGGTGGTTTTGCGATTTAGAATAGATTGTATATCTTAATCCCGTAGAGCCTCACTTTAAACGTAGTTACTGGCAAGTTTCGACCCTGATAAACCTTATGCCCGCCACGGCTCGGCATGATTACATAATATAACTTAAAAGGCGTGAAATTTTGCGCGGTAAACCTTAAGGATAAACTTTAAATGCGTACAAAAAGCTGGCCTTTACGAACCCTTACTAATTTTACGGCTTAATCGTTTTGCGATTTTCGAATTCCTATTACTATCATAACTTAATATGCGATAAAATTCGTATATAATACCGGTAATCCGTATCAATAAAATTTTTAACAAAACCGTTACGTTTAAAATCGTTAAATCTTATAAAGTAAGAAGGCGAGCGAAAAATATTAATAATTTTATCAATTTAAATAACATTTTCTAAAAAGATTATATCTAATTATTAATTTTCGAATACGATTTAATTTTCGAAAATAATATTAGTTAATCGTTACTTAAACTTATGCCGAAAAATATAGCAATTATAAAGGAACTATTAGAAAAATTAAAAAAGGAAAAAAAGGAACGGTTAATAAATATTGAATTTTAAAATTTGGAACGTTGTAAAAAATATAACCGATAATTTACCCGGTTATTCCGGATAGCGAAATTATTTCAGAATACCGACGCGAATTGACGTAAATAAGAACTGCGAGACAAGGTAACTTAAAGTCACTTTGGAGTAAGACGCCTGCGAAAGAGATCGGTTTCGTAAAACCTAGGAATTAAGATACCAATTTATGATTTTATCCAATTTTGTCTACATGGCTACGTCTCCTCAAAGGAGATATAAACCTTTAATAAAATTCTTTTATTATAATAAAAGTAATTTTCTTAATTTTATAATTCTTTTTTAATTTAGAAAACTTTGTTATATTATAAATATTTTAAGGGCGTTTTTATGTATATTTCATAAAATAAGCTAACGTTTACGAAAACGTTTATAACGTTATATTACTTAAGTTTTAAGTCGAACCTAATTGCGATAATAATTAAAGTTTGAAACGACTTTTTATTAAATATAAATACGCATATATTATTATAAATGTTATTAAGTTATTAATTATTTCTTATAACGAAACGGGCCGTATATTTTTAAATTTAATTTTTTTGTTAAACTTATAAACGTATACCTATTTATACCTTAAACTCGTTTCTTTTTTATAAAAAACTAATTAACGGTTTCCTAAAATCGTATCTTTTTATAATTTTACAAATAAACTTTTCGGTTTTACGGAATATTTTCTTTAATAGATATATACTTAATCTTTTATGATATTATAACCGTAATGATAAATCCTATTTGTATATCCGTTTTAAGAACTTAAGTAATACTTTTATTTTTAATATATTAGCATTATTTTCATCAAGATAGCGCGTATTTCGACTAATTATTTCCTTAAATTTCCGCAGTGTAGCGGCCGGTTATTTAACCTATTTATAAAATAAGTCATTCGTCCGGTATTAAATACGGCTTTTTATACTTTATAATCGGTTTTAATAATCCCTTTTCGGTACGAATTATATATGAAGTTTTTACTCGTAAAATATCTTCGTTTTTTACTATTATTTTATACTAAATAAAAATATTAAAGTTTAAAGTTACTTCGATTTTTTCCGTTAACGTAATAATTGTAATAATTATTAGGGCAAACGTTAATAATGGTAATAATATAAAGAATGAAAATAATTCAAATATAAAAGTTGTATAAGGGTAATTAATCCTTTACAAACATACTAATTATTCCTTATTCCGTACGTTCTTTTCGACGATAATGCTACTCTGGAACTATCCTTCCAATTTCGCCGGTAATTAAATCCCGTTTAAGTTTTTATTTTTTTAAGTATATGTTAAGTAGTTATTTGCTTAATTAAATATTTTTACTTATTTAAATAACTTTTGTACCTTTTTTTATAACGTACAAAACGTCATTTTTTAAATTTTTAATACTAGTTAAAAAAAACAATCTTTTTATTACATTATACCTTTCGGCTAATACTAACCCTATTAATTAATAGGTTCTAAATTTCGTAAATATTCGTAAATCAGTAACCGACAGAGAAATTAATTTACATTTTAATATTTAGCTTTTAAAAGTTTTATTTTTTGATAATAATAATTATTATAACGGAAGTTATATAACCGTATATTCGTAAGTAAATATACTACAATTTTCGATTAATTACTGTAATACTAAATTTAGACGTTAAATAAATATAATAAACCTTATATACATTTTATTAAAGAAATGCGTATTTTAAAATCTGATAATATAAATATATTACCGCTTTAAAAATGTTTATAATTAAAAATAAAAATAATTTTATACTATTTCGTACCGTATTCGGTTTCTTTTTGATTATATCCTTTAAAAGGTTTATCCCTCCGTTTTAGACTCAAATATATAATGCTAAAAGCTTAAATTTAGTACTAAAACAACGATTAAAGTATATTTCGAAATTCATAATTTTTCAAAATTTCGTTATCGCATTCGATTACTTATACAAGATACTAATAGGTTCAAGCTATATTCTCCAGGCTGAGCCAAATACACGAAAATCATTACACGACATAATCGCACGATAGATACTATACCCAGTATCTTGGAACACGGTGGCTACTCGGTGGTTTTCAATTCGATTACTTATAAATCATTTTTTTTAATGTTTTAAAACATTATAAAAATATCGAAACGCTATAATTAATATATTTTACTTTCAACTTTTAAGGTAAATATTTCATATAAAGCTTAAATATCTATTAGTAACAAATATAACGGATTTTTCTTTTCGTAATTTATGAAATCGACGGTGATTTTTTGTCTTAATCGGGATACTCCCTTTTTTCATTTACAGCGTATTTACTTTTTAGCCTTCGTTTTACTATATATTTAATATTTAACTATTATAAAACTTTTTAAACGGATTCCTTTTATATAGGATTATAATTAAACGATTACTTCGGAATTTAAATATCCTAATTTTAGCTGCCATATTATACCGTCGCCGGTTCGTAATAATTCCGTTATCTACAAGTTAACGTTTCGTTTATAAGTAACCAAAATCACATAAAAGGTATTACATTAATATTTTCAATAACGACTTAATTGAATGTATTTGTTAACGTGATAATAACTTAATTATATTTATTTTATATATAATTATTAATTCCTTTATTATCTTACTAATACCTTTTTTTAAAGGTGCCAGAATAATACCTAATCATATACGAAACTCTTATAATAGGTTACATCGTCTAGCCGTAACGCTTTCGTACTGTTAAAGCTTTGAAAGATTATATTAACCTTTTAGTACCTTTTTATCGGAACGAAATTACTACTTTCGTACACCCTGTCGCCTTATATAGTTATTTTAATATTTAAAAACTTATTAACTAAATTAAACATATATATAGTAAACCCTAAATCTAAAATAGATAAATTTCTTAAGAGATAAGATAAGGTATTTATAACGCTACTTTAATTAATAATTAAGAAACGTACTAGTACTCGTTTTACTCTTTGTAGGAATTAATTTAATTTTTATATATTAAAGTTGTTTAATCCGTATAAACCTTAACCTAATATTAGTTATATTTAAAAACAAATTTAAATTCGCGAAATGCTTTAATAATAATTATAAACTTTTTATCCGAAATAACATAACGTAATTTAGGTCCTTGTAATTTAGAAGAAAAGAAAGTAATAAAATGTAATATATTTTAAGAGTTTCGTTATCCTATTACTACATTTAAAACGTAATTTAACGCGTTGGTTTCTAGCTTGATTTAAGGATTTAAGTCTTATATAATTAATATTAATTAATTTATAATAATTTCTTCACTTTGCTAAAAAGCTTTTTCCCCTTTTCGCGTTTATTAAAAATCTTTTCTTTTTTAATAAATTTATTTAAGGGTATTATTATCCGGTTAAAGTTCGTAATAAATTTTCGATAGTAATTAGCAATTTTAAAAAAGGTTTATACTTTTTTAACGGTAATAGGCGTTGTTTAATTTTATATTATTACGATTTTCTTAGGGTTTACTTTAATATATCCGGGAGTAATCATATGGTTTAGGTATTTTATTTTTAAATCTAGAATTAGTTTTTCTTTTGCGTTAATTAATAAGTTAGCGTTTCGGAGTAATTATAGCATTTTATAAGCGTATTTTTTATATATTTTTTAATTTCCGAAAAGATAAAAATATCGTTAAGATAATATACTATAAAAATGTCGAAATATCTTTTAAGAACGTAATTAATTCTATACTGAAAAGTTGCTAGCGCGTTAATAACTTTTATAAGGATAAAGAAATATTCGTATAGGCTGTATTTAATTGGAAATGTTATTTTTTACTTATGATCTTTTTTAGTTCGAATTAAGTTACATTTATTTTTAAAGATAAAAATAGTAAATTATAAAGTTTAGTAAGAACGATTTTCGATTTTATTAATTAAAAATAATAATATTCGGTTTTTAACAGTAATATTATTAAGTTATTAATAATTTATAACTAATCGTAATTTCCCTTTCTATTTTTAAGTACGAAAAGTATAAGGTATCCTGTTAGCGATTTCGATAATTAATTTTTTTAATTAAATTTTTAAATATTTCTTAAGTGCTTATAATTTTTTTCGTTGAGGTTATAAATTGCGTAAAATTTAATTAAATTTTTTTTTTAAAAAGTAATTTTATGATTTTATTCATTACGTTTGGTAATTTCGTTTCGAGATTTTTTCGAAATAGTTGCTTATATTTGTAATATTTTGGTAGCATATTTAGTAAATCTTTTAATTTTTCGGGTTATTATTATAAGTTGTTATTTAATTATTATAGTTTCGCTTTAATACTTATAATAATGCGTCGAACTTTTCGATAATACTTCTTTTTTTTCTCATATTGTATTTTTATAAGTAATAAGGTATTTATCGTATCCTTAAGCCGGCATCCGTCGTTATTTTCGATCGAGTGTTAAAAGTTTTATTTTTTTTACACTTATCGTTAGATTATATAATAAATTTTACCTAATTAATTTCTTAATTAATTAAAAGGTTATACTAGTATAATTAGTTTTTTTTAAAATTATATCGTAATTCTTTAATGGTACGACATCGAAACTAACCTATTTTTTGGGGATAAAAATATCGAGATATTCAAATTTCGCGTATAATTTTTTAGTTATCATAAAGAGATGGTTAATTCTCGACGGTATTCGCGATATAAAGGTTTTTTTCTATATCTTTATAATAATTTAAGTCCATTAAGTTCTTTAAGCGTAATATAATTGCTTCTTAAATTTCCGTTATTTAGTATAACGCTATATCAATATATTCCAATCCGTATTTTTAAAATAGTAAGGTTATTATTATTATTTATTATTATTAAAGCCCTTTTTGGGAGGTTTTTTTTATTTTTAGTGGGTTTCGTTATTCTGCGAGTTTTTATAGGTGGCTTTTATCTTTTAAGTTTTATTTAAGCTGTCGTATTTGCTTACATAACTAATCGAACTGATTTCGTAACTGCTTAATGTAACGCTATTATTATTTTGTTTTATATTTTAGTTTATTAATTTACTTTTGGAATTGTTAGTTAATTATTTACAGTTATTGCATATATTTCTATTGCCGTTGTATTTATACTTTTAAGCTTTTAAAATAGTCGTTTTATATGTTAAATAACTTTTACTAATATACTTTAATGTGGTATCCTCCAGATTGCTATATCATCGAATATTATCTTTAATAACTTATTGTTTTTTTTAGGTAATAACATACGCTAATCGCATTTGTAATTTCGTAATAGCTTATAGTAATATATAGTAATTATTTTCTATATTAGGTCATTTCTTTGTTTAATGCTTATCCTATTTGAAAAAATATAAGGGTTTTTTTATAGGTATTATTTATTTTTTAAGTTAGCTTTAAGCGGCCGTTTTTTGGTGCCTATTTTTTAGGGGCCGATAGTTCGAATATAACGATATTATTATTTATTGTTTTCATTTTTCCCTGTTTCGCAAGGGAAATCGAATTTTTTTCGAGTTATGCGTGTAATACGTTAGTAAATGGAACGTTTTTATTTCTTATAGTTAGGATATTACGTTTATTAATAATAAAAGGTATGTATTTATCCGTATCGATTTGGAGTTTCGGGATAGATAGTTTCAGTTTATCCTTTATATTTTTATAACTATTTTTTAATTATCCCAGTAGTTTATCGTTAGATTTTTTTTAAAGCCGTTTTTTTCTAAAGGTTTTTTTCTTAAGATTTTTATGATTTTTCGCGGTATTGTTACATTCCGACCTAAAATAGTTTCTTGGCTTTTCTTTAAGCGCGCTATGTTTTTATATATAAAGGTTTTTAAAAACCTTGTCTCGTCGTATTATAACGAGGGTCTTTTTATTTTAATAGTTTTAAGATTATCCCGTAGGTACTACGGTTTATAACTGGTCTTATCGAAATTCTTTAAGTAACCTGTATTATAGTACTTTGTAACTTATTTTGCCATAATTTCAGCCTTTAATTTGTTATATATTTTATTATTAAATAACTTCGATCTTTATAAGTCCTGGTTTTGTTCTATATAAAGTATTACTTTTTTAAGGGCATTAATATTTGCCGAATACCTGAATTTATTATTATTATTCCGGCTGTTAATCCTTAAGGTATATGTTTTCGTTATTCTTATCGTCGTTTAAATTGTCAATTATTAATTTTAATAGTTCTTACGACGTATCGGTTTAGGGTAGTAAATTGTTTGATCCGAATTATCTTATTTTTAACGTTATATTTAAGAGTTTTATAAAATCTATCGATTAATGCTTGTTTTTTTCCTTGTCTCCCTATTTTATTTTAATAATTAAGGTTTTAAAAATGATTATATATTTAGATACGGGTGTTTTTGTTTTAAGTTAAAAGTTTTTTTAAGCTGCGGATCGTTTTTTATTCAAGTTATTAAAATTAGAACGAAGTTTATCCTTAAAATTGCCGTACATAAAAAAAAATCGTTTATTAAACTTTTTTAATTATTTTTAGCATTTTTAAGTGATTTCTTATAATAAGTTCAAATTAATTTGCTGCGCTCTTAATAAGGTATACTTTTATAGCGAAAATCCGATCTGGAATATTATTAATATTTAAAAAACGTAAGTAAATACGTACTTAGATAAAAAAGATTTGTGGATTTTTTTTTACCGTAAGGTTCCGGTTTCTTAGATTTTATTTTAATAATTGTATTTGCTAAAAATATACCTGTTATCTAATCGGCAAATTACTAAAGATATATTTCTAGGTTCCGAATATATGCTTAAAGCTGCTAGGAAACGGTTTCTTATATATTAATTAATATCTTAATAATGTTAAATATTATTTAAAGATTTACAGTATTATTAAATAAAAACTTATAACGTATAACGGTTAACTTAATTAACTAATTATTAAGCTTAAACATATAGGGTTATGTTAGTAAAAGTATTATAAGAATTTAAGTAATTAAAAAATAACTTAATTACATTTCGTAATATTAACAATATTTTAAGTAACGAAGTTATATTATAAGTTGTTGTTACCTAGCTTATAAAATAACAAACGTATATATCTTGCCCCGACTTACTGGATTATTCCCAATAAATTAATAATCCGATTTATTAAATCACCCTTAGTAAGTTAGTAATCTAACTTATTAGATTACCCCTAGTGAGTTAGTGATTTATTACGTAGCCTGCCCCATTTAATGTTTTTAATATTCTGCCTACGACCGTTTTTGGAGACCGTAGCGTGTCAGGTTATGATATTTTGATATTGCATTTAAATATATTCGCGTTAATAAGTTGAAAGTTTAAAAATTAAAAGAAATTATTTAAACCACATTAGGGGACAGCCCCGATGGACGCCGTACAGTAGTTACTAGATGAGTCAGGTAGAAAAAGGCAACCCTAACGGAGGTGGAAAACGAGACAACTTATCGAGATATAATGGCGTATCTATAGGAAAAAGAGGAAAACAGGAAAATAGAAAAATAGGAGATTAATTTCTTAAGTATGTACGTTTTATATACGTTCGATAATGATATAACCCGAATTAGTAGTTAAGATTACGAGGTAAACCTGCATTACGTTATTGCGAAGTAAAGTAACTACGTTAAAGCAATATACCTAGTAGTTCTCTATGCGATTAAAAAGGGGAGAATCGCGTTAGAAAAAGCATAAAAGTAAACGCAATTAAAAGTTATTAATAAAAAAAGCTGAAAAGAGAAGTTAAAACGTACGTTTTTTTAAATATTTAATATTTTCAGCTTAATATCCCGTTTTGTACTATAACTTACATATTGTAAAGTTTAAAATTAATGTTATTTAATTGTTTTTATATTAAACTTAAATGTTTAGTAATTAGGTTATTATTATTAGGATTATAAATGTTTTAAACGTTAAAGATTACGCTTTTATTTTAGCGTAAGGGTCGAATAAAGCTATTCGGAGCCCCTCGGGCCTTTAATAACCATATCCACAATATATTATTTACCAAATAGAAGCTGCTAGTTTAGGTTGATTTGGAAAGCGTTAAATTAAAGGTATCACTTTAAAAACTTATTAATTTGAAGGTCGTATTTGATTTTATTCAAACCGTTTTTATAAAATTTTGTTAGCATTAACTTCCAGCATACGATTTATTTTTCACTTTAATCTCCTCTACAATTTGCTCATAGCTACATACGTTTAAGGGATTTTAAGTTCTTAACGCGATATATGCGGTTTATTTCTGAATTACTGCCCCTTTCCCCGAGCCCTATTCTAAAATCTTTTAGCGTTAATTAAGTTACACCCTAATCTTCCGAGTTTGCCATATGGGGCTTAAAAAACATATTTGATATATAGTAACTTGGATTACCGACTGTTTATCGCCCGCTTGCGACATTTTTCTTGCATTCCCTTTATACTCGAGGCCGGAATGCGGGGGAAAAAAGTTTAATGATGCTAATTATAACCAAGTGCGTCCTCGAAATCGGAAAGGGAAAACATGATTACAAAGGCCAAATGCGGTATACCGAGAACTCTCGATGCCGCGTCTAGGTGGGTGAGGTGATCCCAGTTTTGTACATATCAGACTTATTAATAACGCTTGCGGGACAGATTACTGCTTCCGCCAGCTTTTAACGGGAGAGCAAGGACAGTGGATAGCCTTTGCAGGGGCATCTCGGGAAGTGTTGTTAATAGTCCAGCTATGATATTACAATGGTCAGGGGTAAATGCAACCAGCGGAGAGTCGGGCAGGCAAGCTGGTCTAGGTTGGTACGTAAGTTGAACCCAACTTAACTGCTCTGGTCTCGTAAGTCACTCATGCGTGGCTAGGTACCTTCCTGGTACCTTTTAGCATACAGAGTATAGGAGCCTGGTGTCAATCAACAATTAGTTGTACAGCAGTTCGGCTCAAGACGGCCAACCTCCGCCCACGATTATCCAACATGGATATCCAATATGGATGCTACTTCGTACCGGCGTCTCCCCCACGTTTTCCCTTCCATGGATATCGTCTAGGCCGAGAAGCAATTATGTAAGATCTCAGAGAAGCCAAGCAAACCAAGACTTCCTGTGGGTAGATCACTGGCTTTGACAGGGCTTCTAGAACACATACTCTCAATATAGGATCGCAACGTTACCTAGGCACCATTATGGGGGGAGGCCAAAAACCATACCACGGAGCCGGAACACTGCTTGAAGCTTCCATTGCGGGGCTTTGGCTAGGACAGAGATGCTCAGTATGTTCACGTTTCAAGTGCCCAAACCCGTGAGTGTCTAAGACCCCATTCATTCTCGCACGGCCGTTGAGCAGCGGAGACTTACGGCTTGGGGGTGACAGCATCCAAACCGTGTTGAGGGACAAGTCTGAGGCATTATTCTCTTCTGTTCTTGAATCGTCCCATATGCCTCCGAAGTGGCAAGTGGTCTCTGTTGATTGCGTGAGTGGCTGAAAGGGGTTGCCTGCGCAAACGAGTGAATCGGGTTCGGCAATAGGGCACCAAAAACGGAAATGGTGCCATCTACGCCCCAACATCAGTGTTGAAGTGAGGGTCAAGGTCTAGCTACAAGTACAGTGACATGTCCTTCTGCCAGTGTTGTGTGTATAGATAGGTCTCTGCCACCTAGATAACTAGCTAGAGATGACTTCAATCTACACGCTCATTATCCTGTTTCAGCAATCAGAGCCCACATGCCTTACCGTAGAGTCGCTCCGCACCGCGACATTCATGACACATTGTCGAACATCCAGGTTCAGGCGAGCATGCGGAAGTGAACACAGGTAGGACTAGTTGCATTATTACGGCTCAGTTACTACCCTGGTTTGGTAGGTCGATGGGGGCGGAAGGGAAAGGACTTAGCTTCCGGAGGGACGGTGCACAGAACTTAGAAAGTGACTCTCAGGGGCATTCAAATTTGAAGTAGATGAATGTATGTAAAGGGAGTCAGAGAGCTATGACTAAGGAGTGAATGGGTGTATGTACACATGCTGCGGGAGGAATGTGGAACCCGGTGAGTCCCAAGGGAAGAAAAGGAGCGCCGAAACAGGCCCCAGGGTGCTCGTCTATCAGATAACGTCAAGTGAACAGAGAACCACCACCTAACCAGCAAACTCAGGGGCGTGAAGAAGGAGACTTCATTCGGCGCGCAAAAGTGATGGTAACTTGTCAAGAACACAACTTGGAAAACACCCCCCTTTCCTGCTAAAACATGTACCACCAGATCTGTGCTGACTGAACCAGAACGGAGGCTCTGGCATCTAGGGAGGGGAGGTGATGGTGACGCTGAGCTTGCCGCATGTGACACTGCTCCAGAGAAACCAGTCTTGATGCCAGCTTTCCCAGTCCCTCGCGGATTGGGTGGCACAGCCGCACTGGCTCATGTCTCCGGTGACACACATGCGTCCCCTCTCGGCAGTGTAGCAGCCGCCCCCCTGGGAACACAGCCATGCGACCCGGCCGGACGGGCCCATCTCGGGATCCCTCCACCGGCCAGCGTCATTGTTGTGGTGGCAGTCGCAAGCCATGGCAGGTGCAACAGCCACGGCGGTGTCTTTAGAATCGTTAGCTTGGGCAGGCATAGCGAGAGCGGACGGAAGTATCACCGCCAGAAGCAGGGACGAGGTGATTTTCTCGATGAGAGTCATGTTGGCGGTGCTGTGGTTGTGCGAAGAGAACGAGAAGCTGGGAGCAGTGTTAGGGTGAGATGTCAGGACGTGATTATCAAAGTTGCGTTGCTCTTACTCTGTTTCCTCGTGTTTGCGTGCTGAAGGCTCGTTTAGTGGTGTTGAGTGTTTGCTGTTGAGTGTTTGCTGTTGAGTGTTTGCTGTTGAGTGTTTGCTGTTGAGTGTTTGCTGTTGAGTAAGGAGAGAAAGGATGCCGACTGAAGGAGAGAGAAGGCAGACCTCTTTATACCTGTGATGATCAAGCCTTCATCCTTTTCATCCCCCTCCTTCTCATCCTTTTCTTCCACCTCTTCTCCCCTCCTCTTCGCCAGCGTGGCCCACGGCAACGCTCATTCCCACTTTCTCCATACGATTAAGGAGCCGACTGCATATCAATAAGAGGTACGATTAACAGGCACCAATCTTGACACAAGTTTGCCAAATAAAAGCTGTAACATCAAAAATCCCCGGAAATCTTCTCCTTTCCTTATCGTCACTCTCAAATCCCACAGGATTCTCCTCGCCACTTATCCATACTGTCAAGGCAGCCAACTGCATATGCAGAGGGAGGCGCGTCTAACAGACACTGATATCATACAGGCGTACCAAATACAGACCGTAGCATCAAATCCTCAAGGACCTTGTTCTCGCCCCTGTGTAGATTATCCTCCCCTTAAGTCGTCACATGATCACCTGCAACTAAACGTTCTCGTTTTGACGTATTAATGAATGAAGGGAATAAGCGAGGGTTATTGTGTCTTTTTCTTTTCTTTTCTTTTTTTCTTTTTTTCTTTTTTTTTTTTTTTCTTTTTTTTTCTTTCTTTTCCTTTCTTTTCCTTTCTTTTCCTTTCTTTTCCTTTCTTTTCCTTTCTTTTCCTTTCTTTTCCTTTCTTTTCCTTT
>QJNV01000052.1:92864-202457 GCA_004155935.1 Monosporascus sp. GIB2
GCGGGTTTTTGTGTCTTTTTGTTTTTTTTTCTTTTTTTGTTTTTTTTTTTTTTTTTTTTTTTGGTTGCCTAGAACCGACTTCCCAAACAGGAGAGTAACTATTATGGCAGCATGCAGGCGGTGATTCTGGGTCCGTCTTACATAATAGCGAAGGCATAGAATATCCTCGCCGCACGCTATTACGGCACTAGAACAAAGACGTAACCATTACACTACTATAGGTGGGACGCTGTCAGCTCGAGCACTAACTGCCTTGTCCTGCCCTATATACCTACTCGGTACTACTTAGTACTGTGACATATAAAGTAGAAAAATCGTTTTCTAATATTTTAGCATTTTGCTATTATATTATCAAGTTGATATATTCTTATTTTAAAATCGTAGTAATTTTTATATTTTAACTTTATTTCTTTTAAGAGTTTAAACATATTTTTATTTTTGCTCGTTTTTTACTTTTTAACATTTTTATTATATATTTCAATTAACGTACCACACCATTAAGCTGTACATACTAATAGCCTGTTCACCTCTTAATACCTTGCAAGAATAAATAGAAATTATTAATTCGCGTTTCTCAGGTAATAAATAAGACGTTATAGATAAAACTAAGCTTTATAATTAAGCTTCGGGTTTTTCTTTTAAACTTCAACGGTTAAGTTTATTCTCGCTTTTTTATAAGCCGTTTTATACTGTAATTATTAAGAAATAAGTCATTAAAGTGAAATAGTTAAAATAGTAGAAAAAGTGTACAACTTATTAATATATACAGCTTAATAATGTAGCACGTTATAATAATTTAATATTAATTTTATCTTTTTTAAACCTTTTAAAATCTAATAGTAATATAATTATAGTTTTTAATTAGTATTAGTTAACCGCTAATTATATCATGATATCAATTTATGGTTATTAAATTATAAATAAATTATAAATTCACTAAATATATAATTTAATATATCTTATTTACCGAAAACATTTTATAAGCATATGTCGGCAATTGGTGTTTTAAGGTGCTTACGGTTGGTCGGTTTAGCTGTAGAATGCAGCCTGGGATTCCCTTTGTTATAAAGAAGCTTTTTAAGCATAGATTTATATATATAAAGGAAGCTTGGCCTAAATATTTTCAGTTTAACTTAATATTAACATATAATTTATACTAATATACTATATTTAATTACTGTAATCGCTGATATAATAACATCTTTTAATTAATTAATAATTTTATACATTATATTAAAATAATTATTTATAAACTTAAGTTAATAAAAAAAGCGCGAAACTTAAAAAAACTCGCTTACTTAGGGAAAAAAAGTTTAACAATGAACGATAGCAAATAAGTAATAGATTACCGGGTAATATCCTACTAAGCAAAATGGTCTATCCGAAACCTTATTCCTTTTTCCTTAATTAGGATTTTCTTATAATGGGAACGTTTATTAGAACGAAGAATTTCATAGTAAGAAAAAGAAAGATAAAAGCTTTTATTAAGTATGATAGCAGGGAAAGAATTTACTTTCAGAACGTTTTTAAAAGGTACCTTATTACTTTAATTATTTTAATATTAAAATCAACTGCTTTAAAACCTTTACTTAAAAACCGCAGATTGTTAAAAACTTAAATAAGTTTTATATACTTTTAAGTATTAATATAAGCGGCATTAAGCGAGATAATAAGATACAAGAAAATAAATATTAATAAATCGAAATGAAAGTTAAAGAGTTAAAGTTTTAAAAGGAAAAAAATAATGATTAAATAAAGCGTAGAAATATTATAATAATGCAGCTGTTAAGTATGCGAAGCTTTAAAAATTCGCGTAATACCAGTATATAACCGAAGGTTTTATATAACGTCCCGCTTAAGGTTAAGGCAGATAATGTAAAAGAAATATTTATCATCTTAAACAACGATAAAAAAGAAAATTAACTTATTAAAAAACGGCGAAATAAAGCTTAAAAGATAGTTTATAAAAAAGCAAGTTACTTAAAGGAAAAAAAGCGATACGCTATAACCCTAATAATTTAATAATATCTTTTTTTTTCGATTCGTCTAGGGGTTTCTTAAAGAAAAAGAAAGACCGCTATAGTTCTCTCAGTAATAACTCCAGCAGCTTAAATAGTTTTAGCGAATTAGGTCTTAGCATACAAAACAAGAAAAAGAATTTCAGGTTTAATAATAGAGATAATAAGATATATTTAAAAGGTTTAATTCTACTCTAAATAAGGAAAATTACCTAGTAAATTAGATTAATTAAGAGCTTCAAAGTAACGTTTTAAATTTAACGTTTAAGAACATTAGTTATAAGGATAGTATAAAGTTAAAGTTATTTATAATAGAAAAAACCTAATATACTTTATTACAAAATTTTAAAAGTTTTGTCGGAAGGTAAAACATTATGGTATACGATTTAAAATAAAGGAGTATATTTTTTATTATTGTAAAAGATTATATTAACAGTTAATATAAAACTAGTTAGGTACCACTGCAGCAAACGGGTTAAGTTTTTATTTTAGTAGCCAATTAAAAATTTTAATAGTAAATTCTATAACCGATTTAATAAAAAGAAAAATAACAAACGGTTTACTAATGCACGAAAGGGTAAGAGAAAAATATAAGATGGTAAGCCCGGATGAAATAAGGATAGATAGTCATTTTACTTTAATTATGGTGAATACGGATATATGGCAAAAAATTACTTTAAGCTGTAAAAAGAGAACAACGGCAAGGGCAAAAAGAGAAAATAAGGTTAAAATAGTAGTTAACGTAATAGTAATGGTAATAGTAATTAAAATAACCGAAATAACATCTTTTGTAATATTTTGTTGCGGTATTAATAGTGCGCCTCCGCTTAACTAACGTAACGTTATATATACGAAGACATTTCGTAATCTTTTAAATAGTTTCCTTCTTTTCTTCTTCGTATAATAACAAGATATTTTATCTAAACCGAAAAACTTTTGGTACCGTAATAATTTATTGCACTTTTAAAAATAAACTCTTACGGTAGCTAGGCTTCGCCTCGGTTCGAATATATTTTCGCCGTACCTTAAGTCCGTCGTTCATACATTATTACTGCGTTATATTTTCCTTAAATATTTTAATATTAAAAAGTATTACGGGTGTTAATATTTTAACGTTTAAAAAAGTTCAAAGTAATGGCATACCGCCGTTATCATAACTTATTAATTTTTAAATTCTTTTTAAAGTTTTTTTTATTTAGCTATTATTGCGGTATAACTTATATACGATTTTACGCTACTGGAGAAACTTTTCGAATCTATCGAATAACTTTAAAAGATTTTATGGAACGCTTTTACTACTTTTAAGAAACTTTATCGATATCTCGAAAACGAACAATTTCTTTTATAACGGCGTATTACCAACATAAAACAATTATTACGAAACGCGCAATAATTAATATACGAAGTTTACGAATTTTAAAATCAATTAACTATAATATAACGGTTAATAATCGAAAATAATTAATTAAAAAAATTCAATAATTATAAAACAATTACTATAACAGGTTACGGTTTTTTATATTATACTAATAACATTTACCAATAGTGTAACGGAATTAGACCTTAATAATTACGCGTAATAAGGTTTATACGCTTTATAAATTACTACTATTTAAATTTTTTAAACTTTACTTTATTAGCAACCTATCTTACTGTTAGTATAAAAAAAGTTAACGTGTACGCAAATTAAAACACCCGACATTTAAAAAAACATTAAAAACGTAATAGTTCGGTGGAAGAAATATCCTAATTAACGTTTTTTTAATACGCTTTAAGTTTATTATAAACCGAAACGCGTATTTATTATTAGCGGACCATATTATGTACGTTACTTGACGTTTTAAAGGCGATACCTATTTCCGCGTACGCGAAAAGGTAAATAAAATAATAACGGAATTTTAAATACTAAGGCGTAATCATATAACTAACGTAATATTAATACTATATTACTATTCCTCGATTAGGTTTATATTAACGTTAACGTGTTGGTATAAACTTATAAAGAGTTGTAAAATTAAGATTAAGGTTCGATTATTTTCGCTAATTATATTAATAGCTTTATTTAATTAATTAACTAAAGTAAATAGCTACTTACCTTACGCGTTATTACTTTATAATAAAAGGTTAATTAATAATCACAAAAAACCTTTATACTGTAAGCAAAACGTTTAAAGTTAAAAACGATACGGTTTAAATGTAAGTATTTAAGGATTTTTCTAATAATATAGCAAACTAAGTTTTGTGTAAACGTATAACTAAAAATACCCCTTTTAATATATTAATATCCTAACGGTAATTCGACGTATTAATAATTTCCGATACGGAACTTATATAATTTAATATCGCTATAATTAAAAAATGTAAGTTTCGTAATCTATTAAACGAAAAACAAAACGGTAATATTAACTTTTTATATATCTTATAATAAAAAATATTATTTTTTATATACACTAACCGCTATTTACGTTTTAACATTATTATCAAAACGATTACGCCACGGTAACGAAAAAATAATACGGTATAATAAAGGTGAAATTAACCTTTATAACAAGTCGTAATTAAAAACGTTTATTAAATTATTAAAACATTAATAAATCCGATTTACGTATACGTTTTATAAATCTTAATATATTTTTTTCCTTTTCGTTTTAAATGTAGCCTATTAATAGTATTACGTTACCGGCGCGGATTATAATAAATTGCGGTTATTAGCTTTTTGGATTGATTAACGATAATTTCGCGCGTAAAAATACTGTCCCTTTTATTTTATCTCTCGGCCCCGTTAATTTTATGTATACGATATAATTTCGTATAAGTTGTTAGCAGTTAGTGCTTTGAGGTGCCCGCGGCTAGTAGGTTAGGCTGTAGGATGCGGCCTGGGATACCCTTTATCTGGAAGAAGCTCTTTGAGCATAGATTTGGATATGTAATGGGAGCTTGGCCCAGACGTTTATAGTCTAGTTTAATATTAACATACAGTTTGCGCCAGGTTACTGCATTTAATTATTGTAATTGTTAATATAGTAGCAATTTTTAGTTGGTAATTAGTATTTAACACGTTAAACGAAGTAGTTATTTACAAAACTAAGTTAACGAAGAAAATGCAAGATTTTAAAGTAAGTTGTTTAGTTAATGAAAAAAAGTTTAATAATTAACGATAACGAACGAGTATTTAATTCCCGGGTAGCTCCTTATTAAGTAAAGCGGCTTATTAAAAGCTTTATTCCCTTTTTTCTAGTAAGGATTTTTTTAAAATAGGAATGTTTCTTAAGATGAAAAATATTACAGTAAGGAAAAGAAGGGAGTTACGTTAAATATGGCGGCAGGAAAAAGATTTACCTTCGGAGCGTTTTTAAAAGGTATTTTATTATTTCCGCAGCCAAAAAGTAACCGATATAAAACATTTATTTAAAGATAATAAATTATTAATAATTTAAATAAGTTTTACATTTCCTTAAGTACTAACATAAGCGGTATTAAACGCGACGTTAAGTTACGAAAGGATAAATATTAATAGGTTAAAGATAAAGTTAAAAAGTTAAAGTAATAAAACGAAAGTTAAAGCTTTAAAATTAAAAAACCGGTAATATAATGGACTATCTCGAAAATATAATTGTTATGACACAACATAGGTGGACCTCGGAAACGGTCTCTTGGTAAGAAAAGACCGAAACAGGACTTAAGTAGGTCAAGTTACGTGATGTGGATTTCCTTGGATTGGGAAATCCATTATAATTTGATAAATAAATATATATATATATTCGTTAAATCCATAAATTAAATAGCTACAGTTTGCAATATAATTTCGTTACTTAAGGTATTTTTGGTATTACGAAACGTAATTAAGTTATTTTATTATATATTGCTTAGATTTTTATAGTATTTTACTAATATAAATCCGTCCGACTTAGGTTTAATAATTAGTTAATTTATTTAGCCGTTATACGTTATAAGTTTTTATTTAAAAGTACCGTTAGATTTTAAGCAATATTCTGATAATATATTTACTAGCAAGTAGCTCGTTTATTAGGCCCCCGACGATAATAATATGGATTCGGACGAGAAGGAATAAACTTTTGTTTTAATTAAGGAAGAAGTTTTTCAACGTTTGGACTTTATGAATTAACGCGTTAGTTAGTTTAAACGCGATAATATAAAATTTACTTTAGCTTTTTAGGAGATTCGAACTTTTCTGGAATAAATACGACAAATTTTTGGAGAAATGTTTATGTAATTAGCTTTTAATAAGAAGTTCGGAAAAATATTAAAGCCTTTTAAATCCGAACTATTTGATGGAATATTTATTAAACTATAATTATTTTTTACTTAATACTAAGCATATTTTGGATATTTTCTAATATGATTTATTACTTTAATTATACGAGTCGAATTCGTAACAAAACGATTTTCGGGGTATGTAATTACTTAGTTTAAATTTATTATGCGAAAATACATTACGGTATTATTAAAATAATAGAATCCAAAGGTAATACGGGTTTATAGCGATTATGAAACGTTCGAATAAATTTTCCAAAAAGTTTTTAACGTGGTAAACGAGAAAAATAAGGCGGAAATAAAAATTTAATAATTGCGGTAAAAAGGATTAGCATTTTGATATGGTACCGAATTTATTTAGTTTTTTTCAAAACTTAATTAGGGATAAGAAGTATTGATAGTTCGATTTTTCGACGGCCTTAGAAAAAAAGTTTAAAAAAAGCTGTTTAAGAAAGATCGACCGTAGTACTTAACTGATTATATTGCGATAGCCGTTAAAATTAATAATCGATAATATGCTTGGCAGACCCGTAACGTTAAAGAAAAAAACAATAATAAGTTACGATATAATGCGAATAATAACGCACCTTGACGGCCAAATACGTTATATGGAGCCGAGCCTGGGCCTATAAAAATCGGCGCTATTCAGAAATAGAACAAATAACGTATCGAATGTTAAAATTGCGGTAAGATGGGTTATAGAGCTAAAAAATGCAGATCGCCTAAGAAATAGCAAGATAAACCTTAGACCCCAGTGCCCATAGGGCAGCCCTTAAATAATAAGGGAAAAACGGTCGCCATAATACGTTATTAATCCATAATTATTAAACCTTTAGATACGGCAAAAAAATAACTGTAAGAATATTAAGAATAGATAAAAACGGTTTGTTTCGGTACCCCTAATCGATATGTTAAAAAATATCCTTTTTATTATTAGCGATAATAATACGTTAATTACGAAAAATGGAAATAGGTTATTTACTTACGTATTATACGTATAGCAAAAAAAAGATTCGATTTTTTTAGTTAAACCGGCCGAAATAAATAAAACGAACGATAGTATTATTACTTTCGTATTATGCGCTCCTAAAAAAAAATTAAGCAGATTGTAACGTTTTATAACTGGCTTACAGGAAAATAATACCTTCGTAAAAATCCTTTTTGTTGTTACGAAAAATGCGATTATTTATTATAAAAAGAAAAAAATACCTTAAAAAAACGTAACCTAGTTATACGATAATTAATTGCGGACCTTTACTTCTAATTATTTATTATTATGAATCTGCAAAAAAGGAAAGGGATTATGGCTATTTTACAGTAAATTATTAAAAATTTATAAAGGACGAACAAAAATATTCTTATTTAAAAAGTAACATACGCTATAAAAAAACAATATATTTAATGGGATTAAGAAATGCGGTAATAAATAAAAAAAATACTCCGGTTAAAAAATAATAAAAATGCAAAAGTTCCGGAATATATAGCTTTATAAAGATATTAAATTATATGCGGTACGTATTAACGAATTAAAACCATAAATTAAACGATAATAATATTTTATTAAATAATTACGAAATTAAATTAATAATTTTCGGAAACGAATATAACGGCTTAAGTAGCTTTTAAAAAAGCCAAACCCCTTATAAAAAAGCTGCGAGGAGGCGAAACCTAAAGGAACCAGTAAGAACTTCCAAAAATGGTTTTAATAATAATAAAAAATGAAGAAAATCTTATTACATTAAAAGTACGAATTGGGACATATTAGTATACCGTTATGGTGGATAATAAAATTTTAGGGGGTAATTATAATATCTTTAAGGTAATTAATTAACTTAAATTATTATGGAGATATAAAAAGGACTTTTATATTGCGAATATTACCGAAAGTTAACCATTTTTTTACGATAACGGAAAAGTTATACGCGAGATTAATTATTTCGATACCGTTATATTAAAATAATATATAACTATTAATTTCGACATTATACCGTTAGGGAATTACGATATAATCTTAAAAGTAACATGGTTACGTTAATATAACCCTTTAATCGATTAGATAATTAGCTAGGTAAAATTTCTTTTACGGTTCAGTAATAAGTATCAAAAAGAAAGATAAAATCTTAATATTCGATCGAAAATGGCGACAAATGACGGTATAAAGAAATAACAGAAATTTTACTACTTACAGGAAAATAACATAAAAAAGAAAAAAAGTATTATAAAAAAATTCGACGTATTATTATTATTATTAAAACGAAATTACGGTAATTAAATAACGATTTATAGCAACTAATCCCAAAAGCAGAAAAATTAATTAATATATTACCATAATATCATAAATATAAAAAACTATTTAATAAAAAGCTTAAAACGAAATTATTAAAACATAATAAATAAAACCATAAAATTATCCTTAAAGAAAAAACAATCACTAAGTTTTACCCTATTTATAACCTTAATAAAATAAAATTATACGTATTTAGGGAATATCTAGAAAATCGACTTAAAAAAATGAATTCGATTATTTAAATTACCAACCGGTTACCTTATATTTTTTATACCTAAAAAAAATGGCAAATTATGATTAATCGTGGATTACCGTTAACTTAATAATATTACTATTAAAAATCGAATATTATTACTTTTAATTAGTACAATAAAAGATTATTTTTACAGAATATATTAATTTACTGCTTTTAATTTTAAAAATGGATATAACTTAATCCAAATTAAAAAAGGTTACGAATGGAAAATAACGTTTCGAACGAAATACGGTTTTTACGAATATTTCGTTATCCTTACAAAACTTATTAACGTATTTATTACCTTTTAGCATATGGTAAATTATATTTTTCGAAAACATTTTAACATTTTTATAGTTTGTTACTTCGACGATATTCTTATTTTCTTAAAAACTAACAAATAATACGAAAAATACGTCCATAAGGTATTACAATTATTATAAGACGTTAAATTGTTAATTAACGCAAAAAAAAGTTAATTCCATACGTAAAAAGTTAAATATCTAAATTATATTATTACTTCTGAATATATCAAAATGGCCCTTAAGAAAATCGCTATAATACTTAATTAAACCTAGCTTATTATAATTAAAAAAGTATAAGCCTTTTTGGAATTTGTTAATTATTATTAAAAGTTTATTAAAAATTTTAACCGGATAATTATCCCTTTTAATATATCTATACAAAAGGGAAAAAAATTCCAATAAACGCCAAAAACGGAAAAAGTATTTTAATAACTTAAAAATGCAATCATAAGTTAGCCGGTATTAATTATGTACGATTTTAACCGCTTAATAAAATTAAAAACCGACGTATTAAATTATGCTTTAAGCGTAATAATCGGTTAACGAAACGATTAAGGTATATTGTATCCCGTTTCTTTTTTTTTTCCAAATTACAAAAACCAAAATTACGATATATTATTCCTAACAAAAAATTTCTGGTTATTATTAAAACATTCCGCGAATTTAAATATTTTTTTAAAAGTAATTAATATTAGGTTAAGGTTTACATAAATTATAAAAATCTTACCCGGTTTACTACGACCAAAAAGCTTATAGCACGATAACTCCGTTATGCCGAAAAACTAACCGAATATGATTTTATTATTATTTATCGTAAAAATTTAAAAAACAGCAGAACCGATGTATTTAGTCGACGACTTGATTTTGAAAAAAAGTTATTAAAATTAATTACGTTATTTTTAACACTATTAAAAAAGAATACCTACGTTTACGACAAATCGTTATAATTATAGTTGCACCGCTAAAAATATATAGGGCAATTCGAGACTTTAACGTATATGTATAAAATATAAACGATTTACTGTTTGCATAAATACCTAAAAAATATAAGGAATATCTTACGCGAAAAATATACGAACATACCTTATACGGATACCTAGGTTTTAAAAAGATATTGAAAAAATTACGACGGTTTTATCGTTTTTTAAATATAAAAAAAACAGTACAAAAAATAATACATTAATACGGTATATATACTAAAGCGAAAGTACGACGATATAAACCTTATAAAAAATTACAACCGTTACTAATCGTAAAACGATTATAGGATTTTATTACGATAAATTTTATTACCAAATTTCTTTTATCAGAAAACCTTATTACAGGTATATATTATGATAATATTTTTGTAATCGTTAACCGATTTACAAATTTTCTTATTTTTTACTTTATAACGAAAATACGAATGCCGAATAAATAACATACATCTTTTTTCGAAATATTTTTAATATATACGGATTACTATACGAAATTATTTCGGATAAAAATACCATAGTTATTTCCAAATTTTGGCAAAACTTAATAGTATAAATTAACTTAAACCATAAATTATTTAACGCATTTCGATTACAAATAGATAAACAAATAAAATAACAAAATTAAATATTAAAAACCTACTTACGATATTATATTAATTACGAATAAAATAATTAAATTAAAAAGTTACTAATAACTTAAATGGCTTATAATATTAGTTATTATAAAAACATTAAAATAACTTTATCCATAACTAATTTTAAGTTTACCCTAGAAATTTATAAAAAGTCGCAAAAAAAAGGATTATTTAATGTTAAAGTAATCCTTACGATAAAACAACTTAAATAATTACATTAAAAAATAAAAACAAATTTCGAATTCGTACGTAATTAAATGAAAAAATATTATAACCAAAAACGGTTAAAAGGATTAACTTTTTTAAAGGGAGAAATGGTTTATTTCGCCACCAAAAATATCTAAACGAAACGTTTTAATAAAAAATTCGATTTTAGATATATCGGTCCATATAAAATTATTAAAAAAATCTTAAAACATAATTACTAATTAAATTTATTATCCAAAATCGAACTTCACTTAATTTTTTATATATTCTTACTCGAGTTAATAACAAATACCATTACAATATACGCAAAATAAAATAATATGAAGGTGGAAAATGAACAAAAATATAAGGTAAAAAAAATCTTAAACATACGAAAAGTTAATGGATTTATATAATACCTTGTTAAATAAAAAAGATACCTTAATTTTAAAATTTTATAAAAACCTGCAAAAAACTTTATGCATACCTAACGGTTATTAAAAAATTTCTACCAGCAAAGGAAATACCGAAAGTCGCATCCTAATTTAAATTATTAATAAAAGGGTACCCGAAATAATCGTCCGAAAGCAGGCCTACGAACATAACGGCTTTAAGTTCCATTTTTAAACGTTCCTGTTTTTCGGCCTTTTTTTATTTTGCTAATACCTTTAAGCGTTTTACCTTTTTACGAATCAATTTTATTCCTTTATTTCGAAAAAGTACCTATTATTTTTTAATACGAAAAAGGCGAATAATTTATTCGGAAATTTCGGACGTTTTATTCGTAAAATTTTGCCGAAGTTAAAAAAAACGTTCTTATATAAGTTATCGCTGGCGATTAAACCGGTTCTTAATACGATTAATACTTTCTAAAAAACTAAAAGGAATTACCGATCCGTTATACCGACGATACGAATAACGAACGCATTGTTTATAACGTTTAAGGTTTTTAATTATAATATAGCGAAAACCTTTTTCGGAACAAAAAGTATACGTTATAATTTCGAAATTAAATTTGATAATAAAATTAATAAAAAAAGTAATACTTTTTTTTTAATTAGGACGATAACGCGGTTTACGATTAGTAATATAACCCGATATGATAAAAGCAAAATCATAATTACAAAAGAAATTTTCGGGGCGAAAATTTAAAAAAAAAAGGGATCGTATTATAACATAACATAAGTAAACCTCGGACCCGGTCTTTTAGTAAGAAAAAACCGAAATAGGACATAAATAAGTTAAATCACGTAATGTAGATTTTCTTAAATTAGGAAATCTATCATAATCCTTAATATGGATTTCCTTAAATTAAGAAATCCATTATAATTTTTAATATAAATTTCCTTAGATTAGGAAATTTATCATAATCCAATAAATGAATATATATATACTCGTTAAATCCATAAGTTAAATAACTATAGCTTGCAATATAATTTCGTTACCCAAGGTACCCTTGGTATTACGAGACGTAATTAAGTTATCTTGTTACATATTACTTAGATTCCCATAATATTTTGCCAATATAAACCCGTCGACTTAGGTTTAATAGTTGGTTAATTAGCCTAGCCGTCACAATAATAATGCAGTTATTAAATGCGTTTTAGCGATAAAAAACGCGGAACTTTAAAAATTTGCACAATATTAATATGGAACCGAAAACGTTAAAAAGCGCCCCACTTAAGGTTAAGGTAAGTGGCTTTAAAGAAGTACTTATCGTTTTAAAAAACGATATAAAAGAAATTAACCTATTAAAAAAAGGCGAAACAAAGCTTAAAAGGTAGTTTATAAAAAAACCTAACCACTTAAACCTCTTAAAGAGATAGAAAAGCAAGCTATCTAAGGGAAAAAGCGTGGCCCGTAATAACCCTAATAATTTAAACAGTTTTTCTATAAATTTGTCTGGGGGTTCCTTAAAGAAAAAGAAAAACTGCTATAGCTCTCTTAGCAGTAGTAGCTTTAGCAATTTAGACAGCTTTAACGAGTTAGGCCTTAGTTTAAAGGACTTTAAGAAGTCTAGTAGTAAAAATACCAAGCTACGCTGGAAAAGTTTTAATTTTTCCTTGGATAAGGAGAATTATTTGGTAGGTTAGATCAATTAAAAGCTTTAAAGTAACGTTTTAAACTTTGTAATAAAAAAAATTAGTTACGGAAATAGGATAAAACTAAATTAATTAAACCAGTTACGTTTAACGAAAGTTATTATTAAAATTTATAAAAGGGCGTTTTTGAAGTTAATTATATATATTAAAAAAGGTGCGAAAATATTAAAAACGTTTCGGAAGATTTACATAACGATAAGAAAGTCCCGATAAAAGTTTTTTTAGAAAAAGCTTAATAAGGTTACTTATAACGGAGAAAACCTAATATAATTTATTATCAAGGTTTAAAAGGTTTTCCGGGAGGTCAAAAGCTATAGCATGCGATTTAAAACGAAAGAATAAATTATTATATTCTTTACTATTATAAAGGACCGCGCTAATAGTTAGTATAAAATTATTTAGTTAATATTACGGCAAACGCATTATTTTTTTAATAATTAATCGACAATTTTAACAACGAATTTCATAACCGATTTAACAAAAAGAAAAATAACGGATAGTCCGTTAACGTACGGAAAAATAAAAAAGGTAATAACTTCCAGAATAATAAGCCCGTTTAGAATAAGGATGGAGAGCTATTTTCCTTTAATTGTGGCAAATATGGGCATATAGCCAAGGATTACCTTAAGTTATAAAAGGAGAAAAAAGGTAAAAAAAAAAAAAAACAAGGTTCAAATGGTGGCCAGCGTAATAGCAGTAATAACAGTAACTAGAACAACCGAAATAATAACTTTCGCAACCCCCGGAGCCACGCCCGTAGCAGTAATTATAACGAGGAGTAATTTATCCTTAAAGGTCTAAAAAATTTATACCGTTGAAATGGAAAAGTTTTTAACGCTTATATTAAAGATTAATAACTTTAAAACTTTATACGGTAATATAATAAGATAATTTAAAAGGTTAATATTACCGTAATTTTGATGCTCCAAAGCGTTAAGATAATTAAAGCAATTAAAGTTATAAGAGTTAACTATACCGATTATATAAAAATTAAAATTTTTAAACGTTTTACGTTATAGGCGATTTAAAACCTTAAATTCTAAGGAATTAATTACTTTAAGTTACGGCTGTAAGCAACTAAAAGTTTTAAGTTTTAAGTCATTAAACGCTTTAAAGTTATAATAGTTAATAGCGTTAATAATTTTGTTAAAATTAAACCATAAGTAATTAAGCGCATTAAGCCATAGGTGGCTAGCTGTCTTAAAGTAATTAAGTTAATAGTTATAAGTAACGTCATGTTATTACATATGTACTTTTTTATAAAAAACGATAAAGATAAGTTATTTTAAGATTTAAATACGAACGTTAATATTATTAACAATATCGGCGATTTCGAAATAGATTTAATATTAAATATTAGGTTTAAAGCAATTTACATTATAATAAGCCGAAAATTTAGAGTTATTACTTTAATCGGTATTATAAAGTGGTCTTTAAAAGGCTTTTATAAAGAAAATAACGAATTTACAGTAAATATATATTATATATTAACGATTTTTTATTTAAAGTATTTTTTAAAAAGATATTTTATAAAAAAAGAGATTACCTGGATAAAACTATTTTAATTAACCCTAATAGAACTAAATTTATAATTATTAACGTTTTCCGTAAAGGATTTTTCTTATAACTTTATAGGAAACCAAAACTTATTGTTAGAGGCCCGAATGTCCTAAATAACGATTAATGGGGATACGGGCTGGGGGGGTTATTCGGTAAAAAATATAACGGTATTAAGGATTTAAGGGTAATCTTTTTGAGAATACTTAAGGACGGCAAGGTTTTTATAACGGACGAAATTATGAAGAAAATTATTTTTTGGTACCGCTATTTTTGCTATTTTAATATTAAACGATTAATTTGGACTATTAAAAAGTTTACGAGAATAAATTTAAACTTTAATGATGTAAAATTATTACTTTATACAACTTGTAACGAAGGAAAAATACGGAAGGTACTGTTTATTAACATATAAAAGAAAATAACGTATGTGGGAAAAATTATTTGGTATAATATAAGCTTAATTAAGCTTGTTAGCATCGAAAATAATAATTATTTCGGGCTTATTATAAACGACGTATCGCGTTATAAGGAATATTATTTATTTAGGATTAAAAATAAGGTTTAAAAAAGCTTATATATATATATTACGCGAATAATTAAGCGTTTAAAAGCGTTACCATAAAATATAAAAATCAAAAAGAAAGTGTAAATTTTACGCCTTAACGGTAGTAAAGAGTTCGGCGTAACAAAAATCGAGAATTTCTACGCGGTAAAGGGTATTAAATTAGTAATTGCTAAGGTTTATAACTAGTATTAAAACGAAGTTGCGAAACGCGGTATATAATTTGTTTAAAACGAAGTACGCGTAATAATAACGAAAATAAGAATACCTATTTACTTTTAGAACTTTGTAATAAAAGTTATAACGCATACCGTTAACAAAATTAGGTAATTAATAATAAAGCATATAACATTAATCGAATATTTTAAGGACGCGTTCGAATTTAACCCTAGAAGGTCCTACAAGCTTGATAATAACCACTTTCGAATACTTGGTAGTAAGTACATAATGCTAATCGATAAAAATTATAGGACTAGGTTAAAAAAGTTAATAGTACGAAAAGTAAAGGAAATACTATTAGGTTATTAAGATATATATAATTATAAAGTGTAGTTATTAAAAAGCGGTAAGTTGTTAATAATATTATACGTTACTATTTATAAGGACCTAGAAAAATTAAGATAACCCTTTAGCTCGAAAAATATTATTTGGTTACTCCCATAGCCCGTATAAAAGCGTTTAAAAATACCGTTAGAAATAGGGCGTTAAAATGTAAAATAAAAACGATAATGTCGTTTTAAAGAACGATACAGACCGGGAAATATAGCAAATTAAGCGAAAAAGGGGACGCCCGAAAAGGATGGTCCTTAAGATGTATACCTTAAAAATCCCAGATAAAGCCCTGAAGTTAATACGCGAGCTAAAGCTAGTTTTAACCTAAAAAAGGCGATAATATAAATAATTACGACTTAAATAGTAATAACCCGTACCTTTTCTATTTCTACCCATTATTAATTAATGCCGATAATGAAAACAGCTACGTATACGTTGTAATGGATAACGGCCCGTTACTAAAGGAAGTAATAAAAGGTTTAAAACGCGAAATATAGCTTAAAGTTATTTTTACTAAGATCAAAAAAAACCTCCAGCGCGGAATTTCTTGTTTTACGGTTCGCGATAGGGCCTACGGGCATTTTATGGACGCTAAATTAGTATTAAAGAAAAAGTATACGTTTATAAGAAAGCTAAAGAAATACAAGGCCCGTATTTACGCCAAGGGATTTATCTAACGGAAGGGTATTAATTATAACGAAATTGCAGCTAGCATTATAAAAGCTATCTATTAAAAGATTTTAATAACTTTAGCTGTTGCCCTGGATTAATACATAATTTAAATCGATTTTATCGCTACTTATTTAAATAATAATTCAAAAAGAAATATTTACATAATGCAATTTCTTATGTTAAAGAAATATTTTAATATATACCCAAAAGATAAGAAAGTATATTAATTCTGCCCTAAAAAGGTAATTAAGTTAATAAACCCTTTATACGACTTAAAATAAGCCGGGGCTGCTTGGTAAGAAAAAATTTAAAAAATATTAACGAAATAAAGCATTCGTCTATTAATTTCGAATAAGGCGATTTACCGCAACGATAAGTTAAAGAACGTTATCGCTTCGTACGTTGACAACTTCCTACTTATAGGCCCTAACTTATAACGCTTAAAAAATGAAATTAATGGAATAATTAAGGACGTACTTATTAAAGATTTAAGTAACGCAGATTAATACTTAGCCGTACGAATTATCCGTTCGGCACTTATTAAAAACGTTAAATTAAACCAGCAACAATATATTAAGAAGTTATTAAAATTATTAAAGCTAAATACCATACGGCATTAACTTACGTTATTTATTAAGGATTATTTATAGTACGTAATAAGGTATAAAGGCGTAATTAATAAGAAAAATATTTACAAATACGTAAACCTTATAAAAAAGTTTAACTTTTTTAATTATATTAACAAATTAAATATAACGTTTATAACGTTAATTTAGGTTAGGTTTATAGGTAGCCCGTTATCTAAGTATTAAAAATATATTAAGCGATTATTATGGTCTTAAACAGCACCGTAAACCTATCGCTTCGGTACTGGAAGTTAGATAAAAAGTACCCGTACCGGAAATATAACGACCTAGGCCTGTTCGAAATAATAAATATAAACTTTGCAAACGATAACAAATCGGCGAAATTTATAATAAGCTGCGTATTTTTTATAATTAGAGGATCCGTATTATAACTTTTTAAGTTATAAGGTATTATTACTAAGTCTACTATTAAAGCAAAATACGTAAGGGCAAAAATAGTTGTAATAAATGCAGTTAAAATTAGAAATTTTTTAATAAAGTTAAAGTTTATACCAAAAAGCCCTATTCCCATTTTGAAGAATAATAAGTACGTTAAAATAGGTGATAAAGATTTAAATAACTCGAAGGAAACGTTATATTCGGTTGAAGTATTATTACGTACGGCAGGAGGTATAAAAGAGAAACATTTATTTCTAATACGTTAAAAGCAAGGATAACCTAATAAATGGGCTTACGAAATTATTAGATAAGGCTAATTTCGAAAAATTCGTAATAAACTTAAAACTTGAAAAGTTATAAGAAATTAATAGATATAGGGCTTTAATTTCCTGATACATTAAAACTTAGTTAATTATTTTTAAGGGATTTAATGGCCGAGGATACC
Organism: Monosporascus sp. GIB2; assembly: GCA_004155935.1. Taxonomy (NCBI): domain Eukaryota; kingdom Fungi; phylum Ascomycota; class Sordariomycetes; order Xylariales; genus Monosporascus; species Monosporascus sp. GIB2. Next base: position 110,701 of record QJNV01000052.1, read on the forward strand.
TAAAGCAAAAGGGCGTATTGGCAGTTAGTGCTTTAAGGTGCCCGCGGCTGGTAGGTCAAGCTGCAGGATATAACCTAGAATACCTTTTGTCTGGAAAAAGCTCTTTAAGCATGGATTTAGATATTTAATAGGAGTTTGACCCAGACGTTTATAGTTTAGTTTAATATTAACATACAGTTTACGCCAGGCTACTGCATTTGATCACTGTGACTGCTAGTATATGTTTTATTGCAGAAAAAAATATATAATACGGGTAGACTTTAAACGGCCCTAATACTATTTTCGACATACCTTAATTTTGTCAATAATTAAAATTATACGTATTAATTCCAAAATACTATCGAAATTTTTGATATTATATTTTCTTATAAAATTTTTTAACCCCGTATAATTACCTTTTACTCCTTACGCGGATAACGTTTTGGTAAAAATGTAATTACTGCGCGTAATTAATTTTTTAGCGTTTTACAAAATTAAAAATATCCTAATCAATTTTATACTTTTAACCAGGTTTATAGCTTTTACGTACGTCTTATGAGAAATTGCGGCGATATAAACCTAACGACTTTTTATCGACAAAATGGCGTCGCTAGTACTTACCGTAATTTTTTGTAATATTCTTATTTAAAACATCACCGTTAACCTTATTATTATTTTATTACGGTTACGAAGTTTTTAAAACTAAATTGCAAAAATACCCTAATTATACCGCATTATCGAAAAATAAATATAGAAATAGTTAAATAATAAACTACTTATAACGATAGCCGAAATCTTAAAAAAAACTATTATTAAAATATTACGACCTTATACAGACGTTTATTTTTCGCAATGCCGATAAATTACCGCCGTACCAACCTTTCAACTATAAAATCGAATTATTTCCAGGTTAAACGTTACTATATAACCGCGCGGAGGATACATTATTATTCGAATTACTAACTATACGGAAATATATAAATAACTGTTTAAAAAAGATTTATCCGCGTGAATAACCTTTTCGCGGTTACTTTTATTTTGCTTATAAAAAAGCTAAAAAGCGGAATCCGTGTTCATATAAATTACCGCGGCCTTTATAAGGTTACGGGAAAAAATTGTTACCTTCTTTCTTTAATTCGTAAAACCTTAAACGCCCTTTATTTAGCGTAAATATTTATAAAGTTTAATATCGTTATAACGTTTAACCGGTTACGTACTACCTTAGAAAATAAATAAAAAATAACTTTTATAACCCGATGGGGTTTATTTAAATATTTTATGGCAAATTTCAGTATAATAAGAGTTCCGAATTCGTTTTCATAATATATCAACCATACCTTATTTAACGTTTTTAATAAATACGTTACGGCTTATCTTAACGAGGTTCTAATGATAAATATTTGCTAATATAAATTTTATATTATAAAAATACGTTACTTAAAGTTAATTATTATACCGACGGCATCGTTATAAATTATAATAAGATAAAAGTTATTTAATAATGAAAAACCTGCCAAATATTATAAAAATTATACCGTTTTTTCTGTTTCGCGAACTTTTACTAAGGTTTTATAAAAAAACCTTTATTAATTGTGAAAACCTAAATTATTTTAAGAAATAAAACGAAATAAACCGACTTTTAACCGACAACGTTATGGCGGTATTTCGGCGTTTTACAAATACTTTTACCGTAACGCTAATTTTGGTATATTACGACCACTAATGTAAAACGATTTTAAACACCGATACTTTTAATTAAACATGGAAAAGAATATCATTATAATACGATTCGGAAAACATTTCATCATTTATCGCTTTTCTTTTAAACAAAATTAATTTAATAAAATATAATTAAAGATTTTACGATAATAAATTGTTATTTATCGTTAAAACATTCGAAAAATAACATTTAAATTTAAAGGAACCGAAAAGCTTATATAAGTTATTACCAATTATAAAAACCTTTAATATTTCGTTACTATAAAGCTATTAAACTAACGTTGAAATTATTAATTTAAAGTTTTTAACGATTTCCGGTTCTGAATAATTCATAACCAAGGAAAGAAGTTACGGTCCCGAACGTATTTTTACGCTAACCTGGCGTCTAACCGGCGTACCGCCACGACATTACCGGCGATAAGGTAACATACTGTTTTAAAACGATATTCCTAGTTAAAAAAATTTTTTTAAAGCATAACGTAGCAGACAAGCACGCGTAACAAATAAGTACGGGTAATACTTTTTTGACACATTCTAATTACCTATCTTCAGTTGCCTATTTCTCAATACCAACATTATGGAACGCCTTATAAAAAAGCGAGAATAAACTTAACTATTTAGGCTAAAAAAGAGAGGGCCGAAATTTAGTTATAAAAAGTTTAGTTTCATTTATAAAATGTTGCTTTGTACTTTAATATACCGTTTTACCAATAAATACGCTAAATCCGATTTTACTTTTTTTTTATAGAAATTAATACTAACCGAAAAAAAATCGAGTATCGACCAAATTTTTACTTAAATACGTAAACGGTTTTTATCCGGCTTTAACATATTAAAGATATAACTAATGTATTCTTTACTTAATACGTCGTGGAACGTGTTGGAATTAATTAAGCGTCGAACTTTATTAAATAAAAAAATTAAAACGCGTTTATTTTAAAAAATTAATTATTAACGGGTATTATATGAAAATTTAAAGATACTTCGCAAATATTTCGAGCTTATTAGGGAAATTAGCGTAAAATACGGTATTATAAAAAAAGATATTTATAATTTCGACTAAATTATATTTTTAGTAAAACATTTATAATAACGGATATAGTAATTATTAACGCCGAACGATAGAAGCATTTAAGCAAGTTTAACAACTAATAAAACAAGGCGTTAATTAAAAACATGTTATGGAAATACTGAAAAAAAACTTATAACGGTTCCGATTTTAATTACGTTTACTTGTAACCTAACAATAAATAAAATTATTATACAAATAAATATATGCGAAAAGGATTTTAAAACTACGTTAAGCCAAATAATTAATAACGTAAAATACCCGGTATGTTATAAAAATAGTATTTGGAAAAAAGCCGAATTAAATTAAGATATTATTAAGCTGAAATATTAAGTTAATTCTAAAATTTTAAGGTAATTTCGAAATTATATTTACGCAATTCGATTTAGCTAAAAACCGACGTTAAGGTATTAATTATTTAGATTATTAATTTTATAAATTGTTTACCTAGTATTTTATTAACCCGGTAAATTACATAAATTAAATGTTTTAATTTCGAAATTAAATATGTTTTTGACAAAAAAAAAAGTACGGCCGCTAATAGGTTAGTGAAACAACTAACCAGACTTTTAGACGAACTAGATAATTAATAAAAAAAATTGATAACTTTATTAATATGTAGTTAAATATTATACGGTTAAACCTTATTACGAAAATAACCTAAGCGGAAAAAAATTAAACTTTTTATTAGGATTTGGTTTAAATAATTACAAAAGTATGCGAAGTTTTTTACGATATTAAAATTGCTTAATCGGTTTGCGGACGTAGCGATAAAATAACAGCTTACCTTTAAAAACGAAATTTTAAAATATTTTATTTACAACAAAATTTTGCAGCGTAAAGCAGAAAAGTAATACGGTAATTACGAAGTTATCGATAGCGATTAAAAGCGATTAATAATAATTAGATAATATTATTAAATTACGGGTATAAAAAACTAAATGCAATTTACCAACGTATAATTATATCATATTATTAGCACCATATGTATAAACATATACGGAAAATAATATTTTGTTATGTTTTATATTAAAAAGCTGCTAATCGGCGTTTTAAAAAAACTTTACGATTTTTTAAAATTTTTAAGTATTATCATTATCTAGCTTATTAACGTTTAATTTATACCGAATAACGATAATTATAAGGTTACTGTCGAGGTTCGATACGAATTATCCGGTTACTTAAAGGTAAAAAGGTTACGCATAGTTATATTTACAGCGATTAAAAAGTTTTTGGACGAGCAAATTTTTTTTTCGATACGGAATTTCTATTAAAATTAAGATTAAAAAGAAAATTTAAAAATAAAAGCGATATTATTAAGGTTTACAAAATATTCGGTATTAAACAAAAGGTTAGCGTTACGTATATTATTTAACGGTAAGGATTCGTTAAAATAAGATACGTTTCGGTCGTTAAAAGGTTAATAAAAGTAACGCGTAATACTGGTGAAAAATGGGTTAAATTTTTATTTAAAATGGTATTCGCGGATAATATTATTATAAAAAGTTCTGGTTTTATTTTGTAGAAGTTATTATATAGATAAAAACTATTTTTACCGATCGAAATTATAATACCGACATAAGGAATTATAATATAAAAACCTACTATTTCGAAAGAAAATCTAATCGGGTAAAAAATTAAGTTAATAGAATATAAAACTGACGAAGTTATTAAGGTAATTAAGGTAATTACCGCGTAACGCCGTAATGTTATTTAGCTTGCTAATTAAAAAAATAAATATAAAATAAAAATGCGATTTTTAAATGTTAATAATTTAATATTACTATATAATATACTGTGATTTATTAACATCTTAAAAAAAATAAAGTTAAAGTATTAGTAAATAAAACCGTATTTAATTAATAATATTATTAATTAAGATATATATCGTTTAAAAAGAATAACTAGATGAAATTATTATTTAATAAAGCTAATAAATTAAAAAACTTTATAACCAAAACGATTAATATAAAAATTAAGTTATCGAAAGATTAGCGATTTTAAATTATTAAGCTTATTAAAACAAATAATAAGATTTAAATATTAAGTAAACGATTTGAAAGTTCTATAGGAATTAATAATAACGATATTTACGGGATTAATTAAATAAACGTAAAAAGAAAATTATTAAAATTACTTACAAAATATTAACATATAAGAAAATCTAATTAACCTTTGTATTCTACTTAATCTTTAAAATTACGGCCAGAAAATACCGTATTTCAACTTATTAAAAAATTACAATTTTTAACTTTACGGGTAAAATCAGTAAGTTTATTTTAAAGTAAACGTTGGAATTTTTTTTATTAAAAATACGGCGAATTAGATAATCTAGCTTATTAATATTTAGTCAAATTTACAGATTTCGTAAAAGATTTGTCCGGAATTTTTCAAATTAATTATTTTGGAATATATAATTATAATTTTCGATTAATTTAATATAATTACTTTAAAAACCTTTAGTTAAATCTAAAATTAATATATAGAGAAAAAATAGGTATATTTCGTATAGGCCTGGTATTTCGGAATAATAATAACGTATTAGATTAAGTCTTTCGAAAGCTTAAATAAATAAGTTAATAACATAGCGAAGGTTCTTAACGATATATACCATAAGGTAATTTAAAAACCCGGGATGAATAACCTCGATAAATATAATATTACTTTCGGGTTTATTTTTAAAAAGTAGCATTTTAACGATCGGAAATTAAACGTTCGCGATTTCTTAAAAATAGGTACTAATAATTCGTTATTTTAAGTATCGTCTTATAATAGGTCCCGAAATAAACGCGATAGATATAACTCTACGGATTTATTATTAATTAATATATAAACTTAAAGATAAAAAATAATACCTTATTTTGAAATATTTAGTAATAATATAAGTAATAACTGTATTATTATTTTAAATATAGATTATGTTTTAAATATTTGTAATACGGCACTTAAAAAATTCTAATTAGTTTAAATTTATATATAAACTTAAAAGTATATAGGTAATATTTCCTGTAAAAATTTTTTAATTAAAAAATAACTTTATTACTTTAGTTTAAGTTATTAAAATTAGTAACCGGCGGTTTCCAGAAAATTACCTAATGGTACTTATAATTTTGAAAGTCATAGGATTACTATTAATTAATAATTAACTTTTTAAATAAAATAACAACGCGGATAATTAATAATAAGTACCGTAGTAAAAAAAGCTTTTATTACTTAAAACGGTAAAATTAAATCGTTAATCGAATTAAAAACTTAAATCGACTATAAGAGCTTAACGGTATATAAAACTTTAAGACTTGCGAAAACTATAAATATTAATTAAAGGTTTATTATAACGTTAAAAATAAAAAACTAACAATTTATTTACTTGACGGGCAAGGAATTTAATAAAAAAGAAAATATTAAGTATACTTAAAATATAACGACGGATTTCTGTAAAACGGTTAAAATTATAAATATTTTAAATACGCGTAACCGTAAAATCAGTGATAACAACTTAATTACTATTATTCTCGATAAAGAAATATTTTATTTACTTAATTAATTACTTAAAATTTACATTAATACGAAAACCTTAACGTCCGGAAAAATTAATAATTTGAAAATACGTAAAATAAACTAATTAAACGATTTAAATAATTAAATAAAAATAGGCAAACGAAAATATAAACATACTTAGGATATATAATAAAAATCGCTAGAAGAAAATAAGAAAATAAAAGGTTGAAAATAAAAAAATATAAAAACTAAATAACGATAGCTAATTAATTATAACCGATAACAACTTACCGCACCTTTTTTAATAACATCGGATGGAATTTTTTAGAATTTCCTTGGCATATAAGAATTTCTTTAGAAAAAGTATTAAGTATGCTTAGCAAATTACTAATTAATTATAACAAACGTTTAATACGATTTGGACGTTTTCAGATATATATATAATACTTATAATTTAACTTTAGTTACATATTTACATACTTACCTTTTTATATTAAATTCCGTTCCTAACTTATTGCACGTTTGTACTCGTTTATCCATACTTTAGCATTTTAATTACTCCCGTAATAATTATTATAGCCTTATTATCGTCTAATAAAACTGCAAAAAAACCGCGAAATAATATTCCTAAGCCAAACTTTAAAACACTTAACCAATCTAAATCTAAAAATTTAAGTAAAACTACTAATTTTAACCGATTTATACCTAATACGTTCTAAAATTAAAAAAGCCGTCGCGTATAAAATAGCAATAAAATCCTACTGTAATTTAAAAACACCCTAACATTTTAACATAAGGCCGTCGTTATACCGCTTTAGAAAACCCTTATTCTCTTTTAAAATAAAAAATTTCCGATTAATAAATATTATTAACTTAAAAGGTATATTTGTACGAAAAACGACTAAAGGAAAAATGGTATATATCGTTAAAACTAATCGTTTCATAACCCGCAAATATTACACTCCTATAAAAGCCGAAATAAAAATAAAAATCCGCAACTCCGATTTAAACTTCATTTAAATAATAACCTAGGATACTATCTAAATTATTAATAATAAAAATTATACATACTAAGTTAATATCTTGTATATACGATTAAAACGTATTATTATAATATTCAATAATTACCTTTCCGATAGTCGGTATAAGAATATTATTAAAATGCGGAAATAAATTTTAAATTAAATTTATAACTTTTAGGTAATATTTATATTTTTTTATTATACGGAGCCTGAAATTTTAGGGTAATCCTATAACAAATAAAATATTAATCGAAAGTTTCGACGAAATAATAAAAAGGTACCTCGGTTTAAACAATAACAACTACGATAAAGATATGCCTAAAAGATTTTAACCTAAAAAACATTTATTATTTATTTTGGATAATCTCCCTAATCCTATTTCCTCCTCATCTTTTAATTAAAATATACGTATACCTTAATTATTACGAACCGGCCTTAAAAACAAACCGCAATATAATATTGAGGCAAAATCTATACCTTGTCCTATAATTAATAATTAACGCGCCTAAATTATATTAACCGGTACTTAAAACCTTCTTATCGATAAATAAAGGATTCGTACAAAATAACTAAAAAAGACCAAAACCTTATTTGGTCCTAAAATAACTAAATTAAAAAAGAATACAAAAAGTCGATTAACAAATAAAAATCTAAAAATAAGGCATAAAAAATGAAGAAAATACGCTATAACGTACGAATGTAGCAAGAAAACAAAAATGGAATCCTAAATTAAAAATATTAAAGGACAAACCGCGGCGACGAAAAAAAGATTAATCGGAAGGTTATGCATATTTAACAGTTATTTCGGTGTTAAGTTTCTATTATTTCTTACGATAAAACGAAAACGTTTTCATCATAAGAAAAAAAACCTTAAAATAAGGCAAGGTATTACGTTTATATTCGAATTAGGCTAATTAATTTGCCCGGATCTTATATATATATTAAAATATTCTTTTCGTTATAAGTTCAACCCCCAGGATATTATCATTTATTACGACATACATACATATATTAATTACTAAGTTTAATACCATGAATATACTCGTTAACCGTTTCTATTAGCCCTTACCTAAATAATGATTTGCTTAACAGATCCGCACTAATCAGGACTGAATCTCCCCGGCCCATTTCAATACCTTAATGCAGATGATGTAAAAAGTTTCGACAGGGTTAGTTATAGGCCCCGGTATTTACGGAATAGTTTTAAAATAATTAACTGAGAGGATTGTCGCCATAATATAACGAGAAAAAAGCCTTTTAAATCTTTTATACGTAAAAATATAGCGCGCTTAAAAAAGGGCCAAAAGATTATTTTAGTCCGGATTACGCTAATACTTTGAACAATAAAAAATATAATAACAATAGCTACAAAACTACGAAAAATAAACGTAATTTATCGAAAAAAGCCCAGTTGTACGAAAACAGCAAAAATAGATATAACGATAGGTTACTTAGATAAGAAAGAAATAACTATAAAACTATCAAAAATAAGTAGAATTTATCTTACCCGAAGAAACTATCCGATACTGAAAACTTTATACAGTTTATTATGCCAAAATACGATGTTCTTAATACGAGGAATAAAAAGTTTATATTTTTCAAAGAATTATACGGATATAAAGATAAGGGTTTAATTTTGCTAAAAAAAATAAGGAAGCGACTTTCGAGATTAACGGTAGTACCAATATTTGCGAAGTATAAAGAGAAAGGCGGTAGATATATTAGCAGTAACGAAAAGCTTGGTAAAATGATAAAAGTGCCTGTAAGTAAATCCTTTTTATTTTTAGAATATATACGAATACCGATAATAAGAAAAAGTAGCGCAGGAAAAACTCAATTGTACTATACGATAGCTAATTGCTGATTTTCATTTTGAATTAATTATTATTATAAATTTAAAAAAATGTTAGAAATATGTAAAAATTCGAAGAAATTATAAGGAAATGACGAAAATTATATTATTTGAGATAGCGTTTATAATATGAGAAAATATTTCGTACGATAGGATGAAAAAATACGCATACAAGTTAATAAATTACTAATGTTAAATGTTTAGGCGAACGGATATAAAAAACGAATCTAAGATTTTGAGGATAAGATAAAATAATTATAGAAAACCATTCAACAATTATGCGAAGAAATTAAGCGCGTAAATAAGCGAATTAAATAATTTAAGAAGTACTCCAAAAAGAAGGCCACTAATAAGAGAGCCGCAGGATAGCGAGACTTAAAGAAAACGAAAAATACTTTCAAAAAAGGTTTTAGCGAGAATAAGAAATAACGATAATCCCATTGTTTTGAAAATATGGATTAGGATATATAAATATATAGTTATAATGGATAGCGAAGATTTAAAAGGTAATTATATTAGACCCGAAGAAGTTAATAATTTTAAATTATTATGAAAATATTAAAAAGATCCTTATATTACGAATACCTCCGAAAGTTAACTATTTTTTTACGATAATAAAAAGATTAACGTACTAGACATAGGAGCGAGACGCACATATAAGCGAGACGCTTTTTTAGTACTCCGCAACAATAAATCCAAATAACTTAACCATAACACATCTAATTATTTCAAATCGACGGTATTCTTTTTCGCTAATCGTATTTATAGCTCTTTACCAAGTGTACGTATTATACAAGGTTTATTGCGGACGTTATATTACAATTCCTCCCTGCTAACTTATATGCGACCGACCACCTTCCGAAGTATCTAGGCTAATATTACCCCCATTTCGAATGTATTAAAGCCGACCGACAAGAAATCGATTACCGACCGAATTCCCAACCCGTATATGCGAGCGTTTTTTGTCCGACTTTATATATGTGGAAGATACGTCGTATTGGAAGGCTATCGGGCTTTATTGTTGGACGCGTTACAAGGCTGCGGGGCAAGGCTATAAGGCTTATTAGGGCGCGTCTGGGGGCGCGTTACGGTATTGTAGGACTTGTCGGAGCAACAATTCGATCTTACGTATATATAATTGTTAAAATAAAGAATTCCAATAAAGAAGAACACTTACTATATATAATAAACAAGTTTTTTTAGCCAGCAAAAAGGTTATAGCAAAGAATTGCTACTAACAGCTGCTGAAGTTGGTCGGTCGCATACGGATTAGCAGGAGGGAATGGCAATATACGTCCGCAATAAGGCTTGATATAATACGTGCACCTGTCCAAAAGTTGTAGATATAGTTAGCGAAAAAGAATACCGTCGATTGAATCAATTAGATTTATTGTGGTTAAGTTATTTGGATTTGTTGTTGCGGAGTGCCAAAAAAGCGTCTGGCTTATATGTCTAGTACGTTATACGTAAAATTAATTACTTCGACATTTTTGTTTTAAAACAAGCATAATAGTTAATTTCGATATCGTACCGTTAGAAAATTACGATATAACTTTAAGAAAAATATAGTTATATTAGTATAACCTTTTAATCGATTAGGAAATTAACTGGGTAAAATTCGTTATATAGTTTAATAATAAATACCCCAAAAATAATAAAGATTTTAACATTCGCTTAAAAGTAACGACAAATGCCGGCATAAAGATACGACAAAAATTTTACTACTTATAAAAACAGGATATAAAAAAAAGGGCATTACCGAAAGGTTCGACATATTATTATTATTATTAAAACAGAATTAAAGTAATTAAGTAACGATTTATAACAATAACCCGAAAAGTTAAAAAATTTAACAAAGATATTACTATAATATTATAAATATAAACGCGTATGTTAAAAAAACTTCGAAACAAAATAACTGAAATATAAATAATAGGATTATAAAATTATTCTTAAAAAAGGAGCATTTATTAAGTTCCACCGTATTTATAACTTTAATGAAATAAAGCTATCCGTATTTAAAAAATATCTAAACAATCGATTTAAAAACAAATAAATTCGATTGTCGAAATTACTAATTAAATACTTTATATTTTTATTACTTACAAAAACGGACAATTATAATTAATTATAAATAATTAATAACTGAATAATGTTTTATTAAAAATCGAATACTATTACCTTTAATTAGCGAAATAAAAGATCGTTTTTACAGAGTTTAATAATTTATTATTTTTAGTTTTAAAAATAAATATAACCTAATTCGAATTAAAAAAAGTTACTAATAGAAAACGGGTTTTCGGACTAAATATAGTTTATATAAATATTTTATCACCTTTATAAATTTTAATAACGTACTTGTTATTTTTTAGCGTGTAGTTAATTATTTCCTTAATAACTATTTCGATGGGTTTTATAATATATTACCTTAACGATATTCTTATTTTTTTAGAAAACAGAATATAATGCGAAAAATACGTTTATAACATGTTATAATTACCTTAAAACGTTAATTTGTTAGTTAACGTAAAAAGAAGCAAATTTCATATATAAAAAGTTAAATATTTCAATTATATTATTATTGCCGAATATATCAAAATAAACCTTGAGAAAGTTTTAATAATACGAAATTAGGTAACGCTTATTAGAAATTAAAGAAAGATAAATATTCTCTAAATTCATTAATTACTATCGAAAGTTTATTCAAAGTTTTAACCGGATAGTAAAACCTTTAAATAAATTTATTAAAAAAAGGAGAAAGTTTTAATAAACGTTAAAACTAAAAAAAGCTGTATAATAAATTAAGAGAAATAATACGAATTAATTGATATCAATTATATATAACTTTGAAGTACTTAATTAAGTTAAGACTAATACGTTAAATTATAGTTTAGGCGTAATAATCAGATAACGAAATAATTAAAATGTATTATATGTTATTTTTCTTTAAATTATAAGTATTTAAATTATAATACGTTATTTTCGATGAACAATTTATAATTATTAATAATATATTTCGCGAATTTCTATATTTTCTTAAAGATAATTAATATTAAGTTAAGGTTTATACGGATTCTAAAAATCTTATCCGGTTTATTATGACTAAAAAACTTATAGCACGATAGTTTCGTTATGCAAAAAAACTAGCGGAATATAATTCTGTTATTATTTACCGAAACGGTTTAAAAAATAATAAAGCAGATACTTTTAGCAAACAACCAGATTTAAATTAAATAATTATGATTAATTACGTAATTTTAGATATTACTGTAAAAATATAATTACGTTTACGATAAATTACGATAATACGAGTAACATTTTTATATATATTTTAACAACTTAAAATATATAATAACTATTTGCAAAAATTAATAAATAAGTTACAAATATTTTGTTAAAAAAATACTAGAAACGCTTAAGACGATATATATACGAATATAAATTATACGGACATCTAGGGATTTACAAAACCCTAAAACGCTTTTAACGTATTTATTACTTTTTTAAAATAAAAAATGTATTATAAAAAATTTTACGCTAATACGACGTTTACGTTAAAATAAAGGTACGACGATATAAACCTTATAAAAATTATAACCGTTATTAATTACAAAATGATTATAGGATTTTAATATAATAAATTTTGTTACTAAATTCTTTTTTATTTTAAACTTAGTTACGTATATATATTACGATAGTATTATCGTAATTATCGATGAATTTATAAACCTTTTCTATTTCTCACCTTATAACAGAACTACGAATACTAAATAAATAGTATATGTCTTTTTAAAATATCTTTAATATATATAAACTACCTTACAAAATTATTTTAAATAATGGTATAACAGTTATGTTTAAATTGTAGTAAAATCTAATGGTATAAATCGGCCTATAATATACACTATTTAATATATTTTAACCTTAAAAAATAAATAAACGAAATAAGAAAATTAAATATTAAAAACGTATTTGCGGTATTACATTAATTATAAGCAAAATAACTAGGTCGAAAAGTTACTAGTAGCTTAAATACCTTATAATACTAACTATTATAAAAGCATCAAAATAACTTTATTAACAACTAATTTTAGATTTACTCTAGAAATTTATAAAGAAATACAAAATGGAGGCCCGCTTAATATTAAGTCTATTCTTACATTAGAATAATTTAAGCAGTTACATTAAAAGATAAAAGCAAAGCTCAAATTTGTACGCAGTTAGATAAAAAAGTACTATAACTAAAAACGGTTAAAAAAAACTAACCTTTTTAAAGGAAAGGATAATTTACTTAAATATCAAAAATATTTAAATAAAAGGTTTAAATAAAATGCTTAATTTTAAGGATATTAGTCTTAATAAAATTATCACTTAAAGTTATTACTTAAAGTTAAACTTTAATTAATTTTCTATATATCCTTACTTAAGTTAACAGCGGATATAATTAAAATAAATATTAAGTAAGATAACGTAAAAATAAAGAAAAGATAAATATATAAAGGGGAAAAAATTATTAATATTAAAAGGATTAACAGATTTACCTAGTATTTAATTAAGTAAAAGAATTATCCGGATTTCGAAAATACCTAGAAACCCGTAAAAAAACCTTATGGATACCTAGCAATTATTGAAGAATTTTCACCAGTAATGGCGGGGGCGCCCTAGTTAACAAAGGACCAGTTAGTAAGGTTAATACCAGCCTAGCTATTGAAGCTGGATGCCGACGTAATAGCAACCGTAGTCTTTAAGCGTTTTTAATTTTTTTTTTAACCGTTTAAACTTTTCCATCGCCTCCGTCCCTTAAATACCTTTGCGTAACATCTTAATACCACGCTTACGTAGCAGCTTTTTCTAATTACGAAAACGTGTTAAGCGGTTAAATAATTCGGTTATGTACTATTACAATTTAGATATACGTTAGTGGGCCTTAAAAAGGTTCTTTTTAACAAGGCGCTTTTAGGAATTTAAACGGTCTTTTTCAGCTTTTAACCGATAGTATTTAATCTCCGAAAGCCCAAATAAGTTATATAAGCTCCCGTATTCCGTATAACGAGCACATTTCCCTAAGTCGGGATAAACCTTATAAACCTTATGTTTGCGTTATAGCGAGAATAAGAAACCTTCAATATGTCAAAATTAAAACGATTAATTCGTTTGGATAAAATTAACGTATTATTACGCTTACGAAATCGCTATTTTTGATTACGGGTAAATATAACGACTAAAAATAAGTAAAAAGAAGAAAAAAAATATTTACCAAAGCTAGCTAGATCTGATTTTTAAGACAAAGATCCCAAAAGAGGGGAGATCGTGTTATGGCCTAAGACGGCTTGGCCTGTCAGAACGGTCGGGGGCGTAAGAGTTAATCCCGACCCCGACCATGGGTTACGTAACGGGCTTAAAAGGCTTAATATATTTAATTAGCTCAGTACACGCCTCAGGCCTTAAGCTAGTTAAACCGGTTAATAACTTAAATTAACTTAAAAATCTTAAAAACTTTTTTATTAAAATAAAGATTTAGCCGGCTTAAACTTATTAAACTAAAATAAGAATATATATATTTATTAAATTCTATAGTTAGATAACGACAGTTTGTAATATAACTTCGTTACCTAAAATACCCTTGGTATTATGAGATGTAGTTAAGTTATTCTTTAATTGCTCAAATTCCCACAGTACTTCTGCTAACATAAACCCGTACGTTTAGGTTTAATAGTTAGTTAACTAACCTAGCCGTTACATAACGTCTCTACTAGTTGCATTTACCCCTAACCACTATGGTATCACAGCTGGGCCGTGTACCCCACTTCCCGAGATGCCCCTGCAGGGCTGTTCACTGTCCTTGCTCTCCCGTTAGAAGGTGGCGCAAGCGGTAATCTGTCCCGCAGACGCTACTTACAAGGTTGGTATGTACAGGATTGGGATAAGCTCACCTACCTAGACGTGGCATCGTGACTTGTCGGCGTACCACATTTGGCCTTGCGATCATGTTTTCTCCTGCTGATTTTAAGGATGCACTTGCTTATAGCATCATTACAGTTTCGTGTTCACTTTGCAGGCTTGGGTATCGAGGAGTGCAAGAAAAGTGTCGCAAGCGGGCGACAAACGGTCGGTGATCCAAGTTACCATATTTCAGTTGTGTTTCTTTGGCCTCATCTCGCAAACTCGGGAGATGGGGGTGTAACTCAACTGACGCTAAGAGAAGTTAGAATAGGGGTGGGGGGAAGGGGCAGTAATTCAGAGGTAAACTGTACAGACTGCGTGAAGGAGTTAAAGAGACCATTCCCTGGCCATGTATAGCGATGGGCAAACTGTAGAGGACATTGAAGTTTTTAAAAAATTAAAAAATTAAAAAATTATAAAATTATAAAATTATAAAAAATATTTATAAAGAAATAAATAAATAAATATTATGCTGAAGTCAATTCTAGCAAGAAGTCTGTATATGCGGTTTGGTGTGGATCGAAGACGACCTTCAGGTTGATGGGCTCCTAAAGTGATGCCTCAGTCCGACGCTCTCCCGACTAACGCAAACCAGCATCTTCTAGTTGGTGGGCAATATGCTGTGGATATGCTTATCAGGAGCCGGCGGGCCTCCGGAAGGCTTCGCTTCACCCTTACGCTGGAAAAGGAGCGCAGCCTCCAGCGTTAATGTATTTTTAGTTCCAATAACGATGGCTTGATTATTCAATATTTAAGTCCGGTGAAGAGCAATTAAGTGGCATTAATTTTGAACGCTGCAGTGTGTGAGTTATTGTACAAAAGGGGTTGTCAAGCCGAAAACATTAAATGCTTAGACATGGTAAATGTACCATTCTCAACTCCCCCCTTTGGCTTCCTTATCTATAACCTTTGACTGCATCTGCTCTTGTACTTCCTCCAGCGGGATTATCCCTTCCTTGATCGCATGGAGAACCGCTGGGTACACCGCCCTAGCGTAGTTACTTTGCCTCGCGACGACGTAGCGCAGGTTCACCTCGTGATCCCAACCACTGATTCGGGTTATATCTCCGTCGAACGCATGCAAGATGTACGTGCTTGAGAAATCGATCTCCCACTTTTCCACTTTTCCGTCTTCCTCCCTTTCCCTCAGATACGCCATCATATCCCGGCAGGTTGTCCCGCTGCCGTTCTCCATCTCCGTTAGGGTTGCCCCTTTTCCACCTGACCCATCTGGTAACCACTCCCCGGCGTCCGTCGGGGCTGTCCCCAAATGCGGTTTAAACAACCTCTTTTGGTCTTCAAACTCCCAGCTTATTGGCGCGAATGCCTTCGGATGCAGTACCAGAACCTCTCCCGGTATTGCCACAAGCCGATATACCAGGTCTGTAAGCAAGTGGATGCTGGCCGTCTCCCATCGACCATCAAACACCTCGTGCGAAGCCGCTAGCCAGATATCCATGAGTTTATTCCGCGGCCGCGTCATCAGCACGCCGTTGTTCATAAACCCTGTATGGTGCGCGGCTAATGCCACAGCGCCGCCTACAACCGCAGCGAATCCGGTCTTACGAAGGTGCGACACGTCGCGGAGTGGGACCGCGTCCGTGTCCAAGTAGATGCCACCCCAATCGCGGAGCGCTTCGATTCGTAGAAAATCGGTTTTGTGTTCTAAGTTCTTGATTGCTACTCCTTTAGCGGTTGAGGTCGGGGCTTGGACGAAGTGGTAGGTAATGCTGGGCAGAGCAAGCACGCGGCGGGTCCACAGGTCGCCCGCTACTTTGGCTCGGCTGAAGACAGACTCGGAGGCGTCGGTGTGGATGTATATGCGCTCGGGACGGAAGTAGAGGTGGGCCGAGTACACCGACAAGAAAGTCCGGAAATTGAGAGAGAAGATGGTGGGGTCTTTGATTAGCCAGACGTAGTGCACGAAATTCGGTATGATGTCGTTTTCGTACGGAGTCGACGGAGTCTTGTTAGAGTTATCACAGACATCGTCTAGAGGTAGTCTGCCGAGGGGGAAAACGGGGACGTACGGACGGCTTGCGCCGCGCAGGTGGACGTAGTAGAAGACGAGTGTTGAGCATGAAAACAAAGTGAGTGCTATGAGTGTTCCGAGCCCATATCTGCCTGAAAGCCAGCCTTTAGTAAAGAGCGGAAACCCCACCCAGTCCCGATATCGTGAATACCGCATCGCGTTCTAGTTGCAGCATGAGAGGGAGAATGGTAAACGAGATGCCGGATAGGCGGCGCGAGAAATGATAGATTGGAGCGAAAGATGATATAAAGTCAACCAATCGCTTATGGGGCGATAAGGTGGCCCGGCGAGGCCACCTCTGTCAGATATAAGGGACATCAGTTTTTATTGTATTGATGACTAGTTGCAGGTGCTCTCAAACGCGTACTGCACTTTATGGTGATCTAACCCCGGAATATATATGTTCCGATCAAAGGGATTCTTTAGTATATAGGCTATTAACGCACCCCTGCTAACCGACACACCCCCTTAACGCCTTAAAGCATTTACGGCGTTAATCGTTACCTCAGCTAGCTCAGGCCTCCCTGGCTCGTTTTTCAAAGTTACTTAAGTACCGCTCCACAACGCTAAGGATTAACCAATTAAATCCCTAAATTCCCGTAACAAGCTAGCGAGGCCTAAGTTCGAATTGCAAAAAATGGGCTCCGTTTTATAAATTTACTTCTTAAGAAAAACGAAAGTGTATAATAACTTAATAATAACACGATTTTGTAGTTATATATATATATATATATATATACGATTTCTTTAATTATAGTTTATTGTTAATATTATAATAATCCTAATTAAAACTCGTTTACTATTCTTAAATCTTTATATATTTATTAATTACAGCCCCATTTTATCGCGTTATTATCCCCCTTTTCAAAATACGATAAATCCGAATTTTTCCAATTTTACCAGGCGAGCCTAAAAAAACAGGATATACGTATACGTACTTTAACATTTTAGCAAAAACGACGGACGGATATAAAATTCGAAAATTTTATTCGTAATTAAATTTTATACGATAATAGCCGAACGACCAGTTTAACTGTTAAAATTAATCGTTTAATTAATGTATTAAAAAAACCGATTACGTAATAAATTAGCGGCAGGCGAAAATTGGCAAAAATTTATAACTCTTATTAATTAAAACTTTATTATACGCAAATACCATGATACATTATACAGAAAATTTATAACTTTCGTAAAAAAGCCTGGATTCCGCCATTTATCAAAAAAGTTATTATTCGAAATTAAAACGATGCATATTACCTTAAACGAAAATTAATATTTTGTAAAAACATTTACTTGTAATTAATTTAAGTTTTTAAATTAAATAATTATATACTTAAAAAAAAGTAGTAATCGTATAATACGAAACTAAAAACGAAACGCTCCCGTAATGATAATGGTCTGAGTGTTTTTATATACTCTTTTTTTATAATCCTAACTATTATAATTAGAATTATATTCAAAATTAACGGTAATTACTTACCTTATTTATTAAATAAGTTTTTATTATTCTTAAGTTCATTACGGGATAATATTAATATATTAAAAAAGTTAAATAATTACGAAAGTTATATTACGTTAATTACTTTATAATAATATAATTTTAATTAAAATAAATTACGTTTTATAACTAAGTATAACAAACAATATCGTATTTTAGTACGATAATTTTAATAGTTAAAACTATATTCGTAATATAACGTTTCGATACGATACCGTTATGCGGAATATTATTACCGCTTTTACCCGTTATTATAACCGTATTTTAAAAAAAAAAGTTAAAATAATTCATATTCCAGCTTAATTAATATTATGAAATAAAATGGTTTTATAAAACGTTATAATAATAATTAATATTACTTAATACTTCTTATTAATTCGTAATTAATATTATTCGGACTTTATTTCTTACTTTTATTTATACGTTTTATAAACGTAATAAATAAAAGTTTCCCGGTTTTCTTAAATTAAAACATATATTATATAATAAACGCCGTTCGATTTTGTTAAATATAATTAACGAAAACGAAAACATTATCGACGGTACCTATAACGTTTATCGAAAACTTTTTATGGGATATAAAAATTAAAAAAAAGAAATTTTATCGGTTTTTAGAACGTCTTTAGTTTATTTACAAGAATTAGAAAATAACTAATTATATTCGGAAAATATAAATTAATTAAATCGAAAGAAGTAATTTATACGATAAACAACGGTACCTTTTTTTAATTTTTGCCTTATTTCATATATAAATAAACTTTTTACTTATATTTATACGTACCTATTAGCCTAATAATATAACCAGAACGCATAAAACGTAAATAACTTTAAAAACAAATCGTTAATTTTTAAATAAAATAACGTAATTATATTAAAAATTGCTAAAATTTTACCTTTTCGAACTTTTATATTTTATATGTATAATGTTCGCATATTCGCGTTACGTTTATAATTATTACGCGTCCGATACGAACCACTTATTAATAAAACGTTTGGCGTATACGGAATTACCGAAAGTATTGCGATCGAAAGTTTTTTTTCAAAAATATAACTTACCGAATTTATAAAGTATATATATTTCCGGTTAACCGTTACCGAATTCGAAATTATCGCACATAATATAATTTTAAAATATTTTAACCGCGTTAAATAAATAAAGGAAATATCGCGAGGTTTTAATTAAAACGCATTAATAAATAAAAATCTTTTCGATCAAAATTTTCTATTATGATTTACAAATAATACGTTACTTAACAACATAAATAATTTAACGAATAATTCTTAAGTATTTCATTTTTTAAATAAGGAATATAACTGGTTTATATTTTTTAAGTAATATAATTCTAATTAAAATATATCGAATAAAACCCTTCCTTCGGGTAACCGTAAAGCCGGAAATATTTTTAATACGGCTAATATTCCGTAAGGCGATAACTTCTTTAACTTTATTCAAGATAATAACCAACCGTTAAATAATACAGTTTTTATTAATAAACATTTTTAAAATTATTACCTTTTTTTATTAAAAATCTAAAATTTATTTATATCTTTCACATATCATACGATATAGCAATATTAATTATATTAAACGGTTAATACTGATATTATTATTATTTTTATAAAGCCGGTTAATTTAATTACGACCAAAAAGGTTTTACTTGAATTAAATATTTATTAAATCGATTTTAATATTAAATTTAATTCGGACAAAATTTAAGAAAGAAAATGGAAAATATTTAATCGAGTACTGTATTTTTTTTATAATGCAAATTCCATACCCGTTATATTTTTTCGTAAAATAAACGCCACGTTATTCGCAATTTTCGTAACGAAATTTTCGAACGCGCTTATTTTTTACTTCGAAATTTTTTATTGGCTAAAGGATATTTATCTCGAATGAAAAAAAAAAGCTAAAGATCCGAAGATATTTTGGCCGCGAGCCGTAAAACTTTAAAAATTAAACTTATCGATTTTAATAATATTATACCTATTATTAATAACAATAGTAAGTTTAATTAATTAAATACGGTAAAAAATAAAAAATAAATTTATAAATAATTTTAACCTAAATATCTGAAAGACTTTTAGTACTAAATTCCCTCAAAATAATTTAATTTCGAATAACTGTAATATTTTATATTTTAAAAAAGTTATAATCGTATAATACAAATTATCGATAATTTAATTAATAATTTTAATTAAAGTTTTTCGTTATTATGCTCGTTATTATCGGATAAACAAAATAAGAATTCGTTAAACAAAAATAAGCCGTTAATATAATTTTTTATTTTATTACTACTTTTATATTTTCGTATAAGGGATAAAATATTTATATTATAACTTTAATATTAATATAGTTTTATTACTTATGTAATTTTAGTTAATTAATTTCGGGATCGTTATATATATTACTGTAATTATTTATTCGTTATATTAACTCAATCTATTCGCTTTTATTAATAAAATCGTAAATAGAAAAATAATATTTAATATTACGGTACGCGGTATAATTATTAACGTAACTAATATAAATAATTAAGTTTATAATTTACGTATTCCTAATTAAATATATTTCGTTTAAACGTTTTACTTTTCGTAAGGTTATATAAAAATATCGTATTACCTATAATTAAATATAACGTATAATTTCAGGTTAACCCGTATACTTTATTTGTAATTAATTTATTACTTAACGTTTTTAAATACTATTTAAAATTTCTTCCCCCCGTTTTATTTTTTTTACGTATTATTATAACTTATATATTAATAACATTTTTCACGGTTTCGGATTTTAAAGTTTTATTCGTTTTAAGTGTAATATTTACGTTTAAATCCTTTTAGACTCTTTTGTACGGATTATATAATAATACCAAATATTTAAAGGTTATGTATAAATATTTTTTTGCCGCGTTTTTATACGAAATTTATATATTTATTACTTACATAATTTCGTAAATTATAACATTTAATTAATAGTTATATAATATATATTTCTTTATTTAACGGCCCGGTTTATAATATTATAAACTTTTTTTCGTATTATTTATACGGTACTTAATTTATATAAAATTTTCGCTAAATTACGACAGCCGTAATGAATTAAAAATTCGTAATTAATTTAATAATTTAATAACTTATGAGGCCGACATAATCTGTTATAAGGTAAATTTTGTTTTACTAATTATTATTATTTAAAATATCCCAAACTGCATTATTAGCATTGAATATTATATGAATGACGAACTTTTCCGTTATAAAAAATCCTATTCGTAATATAAACCTTTCGCAATATTACCAAATTTGTAAATTTTTAATGACCGTAAGATTTTCTTAATTTATATATATTCGAATAAATATTAAACCGTAAATATTTATTTTCTTTTAATTTTTCGTTATATTAATATACTATTATAATATATATTTTTCGTAAAAAAGTCCTATATTTGAAAATAATAGATTATGGCTTAATTAATACGAAAATACTTTAATTAGAATTATGTCGTCGGTTTCGCCTTATTGTAAGTTATTTTGGTACCGGTTCCGATTATTTTTTAGGCCGGAATTTTGTTACCCGTCCTGAAAATTGTTCCTTAAGGATAAATTATTTTTATTTCGGTTTTGGTTCCGGTTACTTTATAACTCGGGATTTTATTATTCGTTGTTAAGGTTATTTCTTAAAGATAAATTGTTTTTATTCTTATTTTTATTCCGGGACCGGTTCTGGTTATTTTTTAATGCACGATTTTATTATTTATTTTTGAGATAATTTTTTAAAGATAGATTATTTTTCGAAATAAACTATTTTTCAGGGATATTCTTAACGAATTTAACTTTTTTGGCCAGGCGAATAATATTTTCTAGATTTGTTTAAAGTATATTATTGGGAAATATATTATAAGTTATGTTTATTATTTCGATAAAAATGTTATTTACTTTATATAATATTATAAAATATATACAAGTATATATTATAAGAAATAAAAACTAATGAATAATTATTACGTCGTAAAACGTAATTTTAGACGTTAAAATATAACAAGTATTTGGAATTATAAAAAACTATACTTAAGTAAGTAATATTAAATATATATTAAGTAATTATAATAATAATATTTGATATATATTTTATTATATTAATTTTAAAATAAAGCATAAATTTCGTATATTTTACGTTTAATTATTAAGTTTTTTCCCGATATATTAGTATTTTATTATCAAATAAAGTCACGTAAACTTTTGTATTTATTTTTAGTAATTTATATATTCTCAATAATTTATATATTTTTAATTATATAATTTTAAAATTTATATACATTTGAATTTTAATTCTATATTACTTGAGAATATTTTTATAGCTTATTAATTATTCGTAAATTTCGTTTGCATCTTATAAATTATTATATATTCCTTTTTGATATTTAAAATATATTTGGTATTCATTTAATATACGAATTCTCTCTTATTTACTATATTTTACATTTTTTTATTTTTACTTTTAGTTTTAATTAAGTTAAAATTATATCGGTAAATATATAATATTGTTAAATTTCTTAAGTATAATTGTTTATTTTTATATGCTTGATATTATATAGTTATTACAATACTATTATCGTTATTTAATAAAATAAAATACGGTAATTATATATTAGGGATATATAACGATTTAGCAAAAATATAAAGCGTATGTAAAAATCGTAACAGCGCTAAATTAACTTCCGATGTAAATTATATTAATTACGGCGGTATTTTCCGTATTTCCTTTTAATTATATATATTATCTTTTTATATTTTACTTTAATTAATAAAATAAATTTCGTTTAAATTAAATAATTAACCGACAAAATTATAATATTATAAATTTTTAAAAAACGAATTTTATTATTATATACCATAAAATGTAATATGCTTATTGATGTAGATATATTTTAACTATGATGATATTAGAATAATATTTAAATAAATATTTTTAGATTTCGATTATATATATATAACTTATAAAACATTTATAGGAAATGTATTTATATATATTAATACCTTTTAATTTCCGTTTTTATTAAACGTTAAAGAACTTCCTAAATAATAAATAATACTCTTTATTTTTGCGTTATATGAAAATATAATAATAAAGTTTTTGGAACCGCGAAATAAATGTTCTTTATATTAT
Source organism: Monosporascus sp. GIB2 (assembly GCA_004155935.1). Lineage (NCBI taxonomy): Eukaryota > Fungi > Ascomycota > Sordariomycetes > Xylariales > Monosporascus > Monosporascus sp. GIB2. The sequence goes on from QJNV01000052.1 coordinate 134,477, forward strand.
TAATTGAACCAACGTATTTTCTTTAAAATATCATATAATTCGGGCCGTTAATTATTTTCGATTATTTTTAATTAATAATAATTTGCATAATATAAATAGTATTAAAGGTATACTAATCTTATAATTCCGATTAAAACTATAAAACCGTAATACGTCTTATAGTATATATTATATAAACGTTATTTTTATAATATTAAACGAAAGGAAATTCCGCGGTTACGGGCGGATAATTACTAATTAAATAACTTTCTTTAAAGATTAGATTTTTAAATACCGCGATATATTCGGTGTTAAAGCCGAGGATTTTGACGATTACCTAGAATATCCGATTATTATATTATTTATATAAAATTTTAAAGTAGGTAACTTTAACAAACAACTAAAATAAAATTTAGGAGGGTTCGTAGTTATACTAACAAAAACAAAATATGGTAAAAAAAAGTAATAAAAAATAAATACTAAAATTTCTTTTGAAAAGTATTAATCAAAACCGTACGTTAACAAATATTAATCCCGGCCGTAAAAGTATGAGGTTATAAGGCGTAATTAATAAGAATTTATTATAAACTCGGATTTTTAAATATTTCGAATTAAAATTTAACTAAAAGCGGACGCCGGAATAATTATATTAATAACGAAAAAAATAATTTACATAATATTAGCGAAAACCTATTTATAATATCCATTTACTCGTAGAATCGGTTCCCCACCTTAATTACTTAACTCGAATTAAGATACTGTAATAGTTAAAAAAATAAAAACATTATAAAAATTAATACGATAAGTACGAAAAAAAAACCCGGAAATTAAAATTCAAGAAATTTAAATCCGAGGTTATAAATTAAATGTTATAAGTTTAGAAAGTAATTTGTTAATGACCTCGATAAATTATAAAATAAAACGTATAATATTAAAATTCGTTAATTTTGCTATTTGAAAAAATTTACTGCATATTTATTATAATATATAATTAATCCGGATTGGGAAAAATTAATATCTTATATAAAACTTAACGAATTAAAACTTCATAAAAAATATTTTAATAAATAAATAATATGTTAATAACTTTAATTACCGTTATATAATTATTAATAATTACCGCGTTTTGCGATTATAACGTTACGCCGAAATCGAACGCGTGTTTTTTTTTTCGGTTTTAATTAAAACCTGCCGAATTCCGTTTTTTGCTTTTTAATTTAATATCGATTATCTTTTAACCTGTTATTGTTGTTATTATTCGATAGGTCTTATTTACCTTTAATATGCGATTTTTTAATTTCGATAAAGATTATTATTTTAGTTTTTTTTCCGATACATTATTTATAACGTTGGATTACGGGTTATTACGTTTTGGTAACGCCGGCGATTCCGGTAATAATTTAAAAGCGAATACATTATACGAATATAGGTACGGTAATTAAAGTAAAGCTAAAAAATTAAAAATAGTAAGTAATATTAAGCTTTACGCCAACGTTATAAATAAAAAAGACGAATTAAGCTTTTAATTAAAATCGCTTAATACGTCGCGAATAACGCGTATAAATATAAACGTTATTATAATCAAAGTTGCGATTTTACGTTATAAAAGCGTATAAATTATATACCGGTTTCGTAGTTAAAGTATTCAGATTATCGTTAAATTGTTAATTATTAATTTAAACCGAACGGGTATATACGGTGAACTTTAATTAAAACCGGGCCGATTTATGACGGTTTTATAATTTTTTCTAATATTTATTAAGTTTATAACATAGTAATAATCCGTAACCTAAATGGATTAATTTGCGGTATAAAAATATAACGCCGTTATTTCCGACTAAACGAACTTCGCCGTTTACGGAAAATTATTTATGCTTTTTATAAAATTGAAAGTATAATCTTTCTGTATATTATATATAACGTAAAGAATCATTGATTCTTTATAATATTTTAATATTGTTATTTATCGAGTTTAAAACCCGTTTTAATTAATTCGATTATATTTTAAATTAAATATAAATCCTTAACTTCGTTTAATTTAATCGGGAACTTATTAAGCAAAAACCGTTTAAGTTTAATATAAATAAATATTTACTTTACTTTTTTACTACCAAACGGAAATAACTACGTAAAAAACAATTTGTTCGCCCGTCGTTTATATTAAAATTTTATAATTTTTCAAATAAAAATTTTTATTAAACCAGCTTTTAATTATTTGTATTTAAATACTTTTACATTTAAAAGTTCGAATATATAAAGGAGGTTAAGCGTATATATATTATAATAATATCCAGCCGGAATTAACTTATTATATTTTGGAAATTTATAGGTAATATCTTAACCGACGCAACAATAAAATTGAAATTCGAGAATTATTTCGTGTTAATCGGGATTATTCACGATAAATTACGTATGGTTTTTTTTATTATCTAAATTCGTTATGTCGCTTTTTGTTACAACTTTTATGTTTATATAAGTAATACGGCTTTTAACTTACCGGATTTAAATCTTTCTCGTTATTTTAACCTTTTTTATAATAAACAGCTCGGTTTTATATTTATCGAATACCTAATAAGATGTAAATAATATAATTTATCCATAGTTAGTTATATTTAATCGCTTATAGCTATAAACCACTCGATCAAATTGTTATTATAAATTCTTAATCGAAAGGTTTTACGAGATATGCTATAATATCATTTGATTAATATCCGAAATATTTATACCTAATTTAAACATAATAATAAATACCATAATATAAATAAAATCATTAAGTTTTTTTAAGCTATTATACCCGCGAACTTAATTTTCGTAAAGTATTTCGAAATTATAAAGTTTAATAACTTTTTTTATAACTTTTAATAAATACCCCTATTATATTATAGTCCTAATGAAGTAGTTATCGATATCTATAATTTAACTTTATTATTAATATAAATAATAATCTTAATAATACAACGTAAATTATCAAGCTAAATTTTGGGGGATATTATTTAATAGTTCGAATACATTGTTAAAAATGTTAAATATTTTTACTTTAAACGTTAATCTTTAAATATAAAAAAATAATAATATCGATCTCGAGATAATTAATATTAAACCGCCGGATTTCCACCTTATATCTATATTTAATTAAGTCGCTGATTTAATGAAAACCGCATAATTTCTTAATTTCTTCCTTTATAAAATTACTAAAAATTACTATATACGAAAATTAATATATATAAGTAAGAAAAATAAAGCGTAAGTTGCGGATATTAATATATTTAAACCGCAAATTTTTTATTACGATAATAAATATGCTTTATTGATAATAATTAAACCATATCGTCTTTTAAAATTAAAATTTATTATAGTAATTTGGAATTAATCGTTCGATATTTATTTAGGACTAAAAATAATATAATTATATTATCTAACAGTTATACCGTCGAATGCTTTTAGATTAAGCTTTTTCGTATTCGTAAATATTAAAACAAAAGCACAACATAAAACTGTTAACATAAAAGTCCGTTATTTTTTTTTCAGCTTCATTAATAATATAACTTAGATAATAATTAGGTTAGTTATTAAAAAAAATTTAATAATTAAGGATTTTTAAAAACTTATTTTAATAACGAAAAGAATAGTAAGCTTTTCGACAACTAAATTATGTACCGTATCAATCTATTTTTTCGGTAAAATACGGCCTTACCCGCTAAATATCACGCTTAATATAAAACGAACAAACCGACAGCGTAAAATTTTTAGAAAGTTATCGGCCGTATATATAAAGTTAACATATGGGTTAATTACGTTTATATCGATAAAAAAATCAGTAAAACTATCGAACAAAAATAAACATTTCGCTTTAAAAAGTTAACTATTTGAAAAATTAAAATATTTACTCTAAACGTTTTAATACATTATTTACATTTAACGAATTAAGAAAGAAAATATATATCGAGGTTTATTATAAGCAATTTTAAGCCCTATATATTATTATTTTAGCTTATAACGTTATATTGTTATTATGTTGGCCGAAAAATGATATATAGTTATAACATACAAAAAACGGAGTTTTTAACCTTTTTTTTAAAACTTATAATAATATCGTAAACTTGATTAGAACTAAAACTATGTAAGGAAATAAAGATTTTAATTTTGTATTAACTTTTCGTAATTACAAAAAGGGTAACGCTAACTTAAAGTTATATTTAAAAAATATATTTTGATAATTTCTAAAGATTTATATAAAAATGCGAAACACGGAACGAAAAACTTATAACTTGGTATTAGGCCTTGTTTTGAAGGTTTTATTATTTTTGTAGAGATAATTTTCAAAGGGGTTTAGTTGATACATTAGACCCTTAACAGAAACTTCTTTACCAAAGCTATAGCTGTGACAACGGCTACTACGCTGTAGGCGCAGCCACAACCTCTAAAATGGGGTCCTGATCACGATGAGGCAAGTTAATCGTTATTTTCCGAAAATTAAATTCTTTTAATTAATTAATTTCTTTTCTAAAATTACTTATTAGGTATTTTTCTACAAATTAAAAATTTCCGTATTATTAATAAATTTTAGTTATTTTTTAAATGTTTAAAAATAATTACGTAATAACCTTTTAATTAATTCGTTAGTTAATATATCGCTTATAAACGTATAATTTATTTTAATTCAGTTTTTTTTATACCTTTTTTTATAATTAATAATTATATTTATTTTTATATCGTAATTTCGTTATGAATAACGCGATACCGGCGTTAATAAACCTTATAATTTATTATTTCATATATTATATATATAACTGCTTTTTAATTAAAATAACTTGAAAATTTTTAATTAATTAAAAATTAAATAAGCTTTGTTAATAACTTATATAAAAGATAATAGTCCTGTTTTTGTTATAAAACACTTATAATATTGTACTTATTAATCTCTTATTTCATTATTTTTCTTAATAATCTTAAAATATAAGTTTGGAAAGTTGCTTAATTAATTATATTATCCGTGCCAAAAATATCGCTTTATGTATTTAACGAAATTATATCACCGAATAATAACGTTCATATTTTAATTCGGATTAAATATATATTATTAAAGTTCAGGTTAAATCGGGTAAATCGGGATATTGCAAAAAATGTATCGGATCGCGTAATAATTATTACGAAAAAAGTAAAAGCGATTTATATTTATATTTATTAAGAAAATATAAATAAGTTAAATCAAAACTGAGTAATTACTTAACCTTAATTATCGGCGTTTTTGAAAAGTTATTTTTACTTTTTTTACAATTTAAACCACTTAATTAAGTTTTAAAATCGGATTAAAATAATAAGCTCTTCATAAAATTCATTTTTAATTATTTAGATTATAAGGAATTGCTATAAGTTTAATTTTTATAAGACTATACCGTTTTCGTATTTATTAAATTAATTAATTAATCAAATTTTACGTTCTTTTGCAATATATTATAATAATATAGTTTTTTTAAATATAAGTACCCTTATGAAAATTTAAAATAAAATTCGTAAAAAGTGAATTAAATTCAAAATTTTTAAATATTTTAATAAAGTGTTTCTGTTATAATAAATATAACTTCAATAATTTATATAATATCTTTTTAATTAGGAAGCTTTAAATACGTTACGGGTATTTTAAAAAGGTTTTCATATATATTTCGTAAAATAAGTTAATATTTATATAAATATTTATGTCGTTATATTAGTTAAACTTTAGATCGAATTTAACCGTAATAATATTTAAAGTTTAAGACGATTTCTTAATAAATTTAAATATGTATATATTGTTATAAACGTTTTTAAAATATTAATCGCCTCGTATAATAAAACGAGCTTTATATTTTTAAAGCTAGTTATATTTATTAAATTTATAAACGTATATTTTAATATGTATTAAAACCCAACGTACCACATATATAAGCTGGACATATAATTAAGCTGGACACTTTTTGGCACTCTATAATAATAGATAGCAATATATTTTAATAACTTAATAATAATATACCGCATTAATTTAAATTAATCGGATTTTTCTTCGCTAGATATTTTTATAACTTCTTTATAAGTGCGCGTATTATGTCCGGGTTCGCCGCAAACGTTATATTTCCGGTTTTTTATTTTAATCCTTTTGGGACGATTATTTTTAACCGCTATTAACTATATTTTTCCACTAACCCTTTTTTCTTCGGTTAGGAAAGTTTTTTTTTATATAATAAGTATATTTCTTTTTTAAGGACGTTTATTTTTGATTTTTCAACGTTTACTTAAGGTGTAATTCTGTTATAACATAACACAGTCAGGTCTCGGAAACGGTCTCTTGGTAAGAAACCGAAACAGGACCTAAGCGGGTCGAGTTACATAAGATGGATTTACTTGGATTAAAATATTTATCTTAATCCCTTAAGTAAATTTATTTAAATTAAAATATCTATTTTAATTTATAAAGAAATATATACGTACGTTAGATTCCATAATTAAATAACTGCAGCTTGTAATATAACTTTATTACTTAAATTACCTTTAGTATTACGAAACGTAATTAAATTATTTATTATTTTACTGCTTAATTTCTTATAATATTTTGCTAATATAAATCCGTCGATTTAGATTTAATAGCTGGTTAATTAACTTAACCGTTATACGTTGCAAGCTTTTATTTAGTAATATCGTTAGATTTTAAGCAATATCTAATATTATTACAATATCGACTAATAACTCTTAAAAAACTATTACTTAAAAACTTTAGATACGTATCCAAACTTTAAAGCAAAACTTTTAATAATTTACTAATTAGTTAACCGGACTTACCTTAATAACCATTATTACCAAAATAAAACTTAAGAAACCCGAGCCTTAGGGCGGTAAAAGGAATTCTTAAGTTTTTTCTTATTTAAGCACGCGTTTATTTACGTTTTTTAAATATCGATAATGTTTCGGACCGAATTTTTGTTATAGCCGTATACCTTACCGGAGACGTAGTAAACTAGTTTAAACTTATCATGAGAGATTATTTAGAAAACGTCGAAGCAAATTAGGAAAGTTTTATTAAGGATATTTTTTTAACGTATGTTAATTTTAAGTATAAACTTCGTTTGAATTTCGGTAATTCCGACGAAGAACGATTTACCGCTTAAAAAAACTTTTAACCTAAAATAAAAAGGTCTTGTATTTAAGTATGCCGTTACCTTCAAAACTTTAGTTACGAAGGCCGGATAGGGAAATAAAAAGGAAAAAACTTTAATTAATATATTTTAAAAAAGATTTAAAAATAACGTTAAGAATAAAATAATTCAAATCGAACGATTTATTATTCTAGACAGATACGTCGCGAAAGTTATTAAAATCGATACTCGATAATACGAATAATAACAAAAATAACGAAAATAATATTTTTTAAGAACAAACATTCGAAATAATAATAAGCTTAGGCATTCGGCAAATATTATTATATTTCGAAAACATAATATTTCGTACGGGATAAAATTAGGACATATGGAAATTGGAACCGTTTAGTAAAATACGCGACGTATTAAATCTTAAAATTGTAATAAAATAAGTTATAAAGCTTTTAAACACAAATTACTTAAAAAGTTACGACAAAATAAACCGTAAATCTTAATATTTATAAGATAATCAGTAAATTATTTAAAAGCAAAAATTACCGCCATAATTTAATAAGAAGTTAGTTTTATAAGACTTTTAAGTACGGAAATATAGCAGGGATAAAAAAAAGCTACAAAACTTTCTCAAGCTGGAATACGATAACACCCCAAATAACCCTAAAAAACTTAGTAACGAAACCTTATGTAATTATTTTTACGAACATAATAAAAGAAAAATTAACAACAAATAACATAAATAATAAAAGAATGGTTATAAAAATATGAAGGATAAATCCAAAATACTTACCTTAATACCTTAAACCGATATGGACAAATACATATTTTACACTATCGACGATAACAATATCCCGATTACGATATATAGAAACGCTTTATCTAAAAAGGCATTATACGTATGGCCAGGGAAAAATTCGTCTTTCTTAACTAAACGGAAAAAAATAAGCAAGACGAATAATAATATTAACATCTTCGTATTATTAATCCTTAAAAAAACATCGACCAAAAAGTAACCATAATAAGCTGGCTTACAAAACGATAATGCCCGCAAAAAAACTTCTTTTTCCATTTTAAATAACGTAATCACTAAACGGAAAAAAAAAAACTGGTCTAAAAAATAATTACGAAATATTACTAACGAACTAGTACCGAATTATAAATCTAAATAGCACATACTACAAACCACAAAAAACGATAAACATTTAAAGAAAATATGAAATAATACCTTAATCTAAAAAACGTTACGATAAAGTATGTTAATAAAGAATTATTTAAAATACAAAAGGGTAACTTTAAGGATTTCGAAATTTAAATATAACAACAACGTAAGTACATGCAATAATTGGGATAATAAAATAGATAATTCTAAAAAAATAAAATAATAATAGCAACATATTTAATAATTACGAACAGAAATTAACCGATTATATAACTAACTGCAAACATAATAACAAAAAAATCTAAAGGTTAAAGTTATTTATAAAAGGGCCGCAGGATGGTAAAATTTAAAGGAATCAGCAAAAACTACCAAAAAGGGCTCTAATAATAATAATAGGGAATAACGAAATTTTATTATTTTAAAGGTGAAAATTGGGATATATTAGTAGACCGCTATCGTAGACAGCGAAGCTTTGGGAGATAATTATATTACATCTAAAATAATTAAGCGGTTTAAATTATCATGAAAACATTAAAAGGACTTTTATATTGCGAATACCGCTAAAGGTTAACCATTTCTTTACGATAATGGCAAAATTATACGCGAAATTATTTACTTTACCGTCCTTATTTTAGGAAAAAATATAATAATTAATTTCAATATTATATCGTTAAGGAATTACGATATAATTTTAAAAAAAACATGGTTACGTTAATATAACCTTTTAATTAACTGAATAATTAATTAGGTAAAATTCGTTATATAACCTAGCGACAAATAAAGTAAAAAGTAATAAAAACTTTAATATTCGATCGAAAATAACGACGAATACTAGTATAAAAATACGATAAAGACTTCAGCATTTACAAAAATACGACATAAAAGAAATGGGCACCATAAAAAAGTACGACGTATTATTATTACTATTAAAGTAAAATTATAATAATTAAATAACAATCTATAATAACAACCCTAAAAGATAACAGAATTAGTTAATGTATTACGATAATATTACAAATATAAACGCTTATTCTAAAAAAAGCTCGAAATAAAACTACTAAAATATAACGAATAAAACTATAAAATTATCCTAAAAAAGGAAGCATCGATTAAATTTTACCTTTATTTGGAATTTTAACGCAACAAAATTACATATATTTAAAAGATACCTGGAAAATCAATTTAAAAAAGGCTGAATTTAGTTATTTAAGTTACCAACTAGTTACCTTATATTTTTCGTACCTAAAAAAAATGAAAAATTACGATTAATTATAGATTACCAACAGTTTAATAATGGTACTGTTAAAGATCGAATATTATTACCCTTAATTAATAAAATAAAGGATCGTTTTTATAAAATATAATAGTTTATAGCGTTCGATTTTAAAGACGGATATAACTTAATTCGAATTAAAAAACGCTACAAGGAAAAGATAACGTTTTAAATTAAATACGGCCTTTATAAATATTGTGTTAGCCTTATAAAATTTACTAACGTATTTGTTACTTTTTAACGTATGGTTGATTACGTTCTTGAGGAACATTTTGATATTTTTATGATATATTATTTTAACGATATTCTTATTTTTTTAAAAAGTAAAGAATAATACGAAAATTACGTCCATAAAATAGAATAATTATTTTAAAACGTTAATTTATTAGTTAACGTAGTAAAAAGTTAATTCCATATCTAAAAAGTTAAATATTTAAACCATATTATTATTGCCGAATATATTAAAATACATTTTAAAAAAATCGTTGAAAAACGAAATTAAGTACGACCTATTACAGTTAAAAAAGTATAAACCTTTTTTAGATTCGTTAATTACTATTAAAAGTTTATCAGAAATTTTAGCCGGATAGTAATACCCTTAAATACGCTTACTAAAAAAGGGAAAAAAGTTTTAATAACCGCCGAAAATAAAAAAAGTACTTTAACAGATTAAAAAAGTAATTACGAATTAATTAATATTAATTATGTACGACTTATATCATCTAATTAAACTAAGGACTAATACGTTAAATTACGCTTTAGGCGTAATAATTAGATAACGAAACCATTAAAATATATTATACATTATTGCCTTTTTCTTATATAAATTCTAAAGATTCTAATTACGTTATATTATTCCTAATAAAAGATTTTTAGTTATTATTAAAATATTCTACAAGTTTAAACATTTCTTTAAAAGTAATTAATATTAAATTAAAGTTTATACGGATTATAAAAATCTTACCCGGTTTACTACGACTAGAGAATTTATAATACGATAACTTTGTTATATAAAAAAGCTAGCGAAGTATAATTTCGTTATTATCTACAGAAAAGTTTTAAAAAACGGAAAAACTAATACTTTTAACAAATAACTAAACCTTAAAAAAAACGGTTAAAACTAATTATGCAATTTTTTACATTATCATAAAAAAATAATTACGTTTATGACAAATTACAATAATACAAATAACAAATCTAAACATATATCAGAAAATTAGGGTATATAATAATAACTTATTAAAAAATAAAAAATCGAATAAAATATAAATCTCAAAAAATTTAAAAAGATTTTATATGAAAAATACATAAATATTAATTATATAAATATCCAGGGATTTACAAAACCTTAAAACGCCTTTAACGTATATAACATTTTTTAACAATGAAAAATGTACTATAAAAAGTTGAACGCCAGTATAACGTATGCTTCAAAACAAAAATACGACGATATAAACCATATAAAAAGTTATAACCGTTATTAATCGTAAAACGACCATAAGATTTTATTACGATAAACTTTATTACTAAACTTCCGTTATTAAAAAACCCAGCTACGGGCATATATTACGATAATATCTTTATAATCGTTAATCGGTTTACTAAATTTTCCTATTTCTTACCTTATAACAAGAATATAAACGCCTAATAAATAACGTATATTTTTTTAAAAAAGAATTTTTAACACATACGGTTTACCGCACGAAATTATCTTAAATAAAAAAGCGACGTTTACCTTTAAGTTTTAATAAAACTTAGTAATATAAGTTGGCCTAAATTATAAGTTATTTAATATATTTTAACCGTAAATAAACAGCTAAACGAAACGATAAAATTAAACATTCGAAACGTACTTACGATATTATATTAATTACGAGAAAAATGATAAGGTCGAAAAATTACTAATAACTTAAATAGCTTACAATATTAATTATTATAAAAGTATTAAAATTATCCCGTTTACGGTTAATTTTAGATTTACCTTAAAAGTTTATAAAGATGTATAAAAAAAGGCCCACTTAATATTAAAGCAATTTTTACTTCAAAATAAGTTAAGTAATTGCATTAAAAAATAAAAATAAAACTTAAGTTCGTACGTAATTAAATAAAGAAATATTACAATCAAAAACGATTAAAAGAATTAACCTTTTTAAAAGGAGAAATGGTTTACCTAATTTTCCACGTATCCTTATTCGAGTTAACAGCATATACTATCAAAACACATACGGGATAAAATGACGTAAAAATGGAAAACGACCAAAAATCTAAAGTAGAAAAAGTTATAGACGTATGAAAAATCGACGGATTTAACTAGTATTTAATCAAGTGAAAAAATTACCCAAATTTTAAAAACATTTAAACACCCGTAAAAAATCTTATAAACGCCTAATAATTATTTAAAAAATTTTTATTAATAGTAACAGCGCCGAGAATAACGTCCCAGTTTAAACTACTAATAAAAGGATACCTAATATAGTTATCGGTAGGAAAGCCTTAAACGATAACAACTTCGAATTTAACTTTTAAACGGTTTTAATTTTCGAGTTTCGCCAGGTACTCGAGCTTATCCAAACTTTCTACCTTTTAACAAATTAATTTTACACCCTTTTTACGAAAAAAAACTTGTTATTTTTTACACGAATAAAACGCGAAATTTGTTTAAAAATTTCCGATATTTTGTTTATAATATTCTCGCGAAATTAAAAAAAACGCTTTTACGAAAGCTATCTTTTACGATTAAGATAGTCCTTAATACGATTAATATTTTTAAGCGAGCTGAAAGGAATCGTTAAACCGTTTTAACGAGGGTTTAAATAAATAATATATTGTTTATAAGGTTTAAGGTTTTCGATTATAACGTATTTAAAACTTTTTTCGAAATAGGGAGTATAAGGCACAATTTCGAAACTAAACTTAACAATATAGTTAGTAAGGAAAATAACGCTTTTTTTTTTAGTTAGAACGATTACGCGGTTTGCGATTAGCTAAATGACCTAACATAATAAAAAAAGGCTTACATATTAAAGAATTTTCGGGACAAAGATTTTGAGAAAATGGGGATCGTGTTATAATATAACATAATTCGGCTTTAGAAACGGTCTTTTGGTAAAAAACCGAAACAGGACCTAAGTGGGTCGAATTACGTAAGATGGATTTACTTAAATTAAAATATCTATCTTAATTCTTTAAGTAGATTTATTTAGATTAAAATATCCATCTTAATCCTTTTGGTGGATTTATTTAGATTAAGATATCTATTTTAATTTACGGAGAAATATATACGGTCGTTAAATTCTATAGTTAAATAACCACAGTTTGTAATACAATTTCGTTACCCGAGATACCTTTCATATTACGAAACGTGATTAAGTTATTTGTTATTTCATTACTTAGTTTCTTATAGTACTTTACTAATATAAACCCATCGACTTAGATTTAATAGTTAGTTAATTAGCCTAGCCGTCACAAATTCGTTTCGCGTAATTAAGTAACTTCTTTTTGAAAAAAAGTAATTTCGTATAAAAATAATAAATTTTTTTTACTAAAGAATTTACCGATTTAATAACCTGTAACGAATTATCTTAATTTTTAATTTTTATTTACAAATAACGTCCTTACTTCGTTATTTTCTTAATATTCCTAAGGGTTTTCGCAGGTGGGGAACAAATGGAACCAGCGGAAGTTAACGGGGAAACGGTCGGCGTAGGTATAACTAAAGGAATTTCAAAGGTAAAAAGAACGACATTAAGATCGAATAAACCGAAACCAGGTACAGCGAATTCGAATTTAATATTATTAGACGTTATAATAATTGTAAACGTATCGTAAAAGCCGTTAAGAATATCTTTTTTAGTAATATAAGTATAATAACGTCGTAGTAAGCTTTTAATATATAACGAAAAAATATAATTTAAAGAAAACATACAATACGTTAAAAGGTTTAAATTAATACTAAAAATGCGCGGGCATATAAACTATAATAATATATTAGTTAACGTAATATTTTTCGAATTTTATCGAATAATGGTTTTCGTAACCGTTAAAAATAAACAAAACCTTTTAATTTTTTCGTATGCGTTCGAATATATAAATCGAAATATTAAAACCTATTTTACATTTAATTTATTTGTTATTTAATTATTATTACCTATTACGATTTTTTAGGTCGTTATTAACATTAAATTATTACGAAATCAAAATATAAATTAATTTATTTCCGTCATAATTATAAATATTCATATAACTTAATTTTAAAACTTAATAATTTAGATAATTATAACTTATATTTTATATTTTATTAAGTTTGTTTAGGGTTTTTACGTTTTTCGGTATTAGTAATTATTATATCCGGCATTATTAAAAGCATTATTAAAAATTTAATTCGTCGAAATTATAAAAACTTTTTTATAATACCGTATTGTGCTATAATAACTCGAATAAGTTCGAATTATTTATGAAATATTTGTAAATTCTCGCAAAATACATTTTAATAATTAATTTTCTGAATTAAATGCGCTTTAAGTTTTTTTTTTACTGTTTAATAAAGTTAGTTAATTAGTTAATCCTAACGTATCGCGTAACGCGTTACGCGAATAGCAAATTCGTTATATTTTTAACATACTAACGCCGGATAGGAAACGCTCGCGTATTTAAGTCGAGGATACGGTCGACGATCGATTTCTTTTCGGTCGGCGTTAATTTTTACAAAAAAGAGATAATAACGGTTTAAGCGCGTTTACCGTTACATTGCGTTTATAAGGTAAAAAAAGGGACGTTATAAATAAAACTAAGTTTTTTATAATTAAATTTCGGGTCTCGCTTTTTAACCTAATCGGTTAGGTTTATTCTCTTTTTTTTGTAACCCGTTTTATATTATAATTATTAAGAAATGAGTAATTAGAATGGGAAGGTAAAATGGCTAAAAAAGTGTCCAGCTTAATTATAGGTCCAGCTTATATATATAGTACGTTATTTCCTTTTAGTAATAAATTAATTAACGGTTTTTTAAAATTACATCTTCTTAAAAGCTTTATAAATTAACTTTTTCGGTTTTATGGATTATTTCCTTTAGCGGGTATATATATTTAAATCTTTATTATTTGGCGGCGGGAATAGTAGATTCCGCCGCTATAGCCGTCTTAATAATTTGGATAATACCTTTATTTTCAATATAGTAGAAATATTCTAATTAAAGTAATACGTATTTCGAGTAATTATTTTTCTTAAACTTTCGTAACTTACAAGCCGGTTATCGAATATATATTCGAAATAAGTTTTACGTTCAATATTAAATATTATCTTTTATAGTTCATAATTATTTCGGACAATACCTTTGGGTCCGGAACGTATGGGAAGTTTATTTTACGTAAAAAGTATTTTTCTTTTTTACTGCTATTTTATATTAAATAAAAAGACGTAAACTTAAAATTATTTTGTTTTTTTCCGTCGACGTAATAATCGTAATAATTATTAAGGCAGACGTAAGTAGCGGTAATAATTTAAGAGACGGAAATAATTTGAACTTAAAAACCTATAAAGATAATTTATTTTTTATAAATAGTTTTAGTTTTTTTTAGCCCGTAGGTTTTTTACATTAGTACCTTTTTAAAGGTATTTTTTTTATTTAGACGGTACCTAAATCTTATTTAAGTTTTCATCTTTTTTATAAGTATATACTAGGTGGTTATTAGCTTAATTAGATATTTTTACCTATCGGAATAATCTTTGTAGCTTTTCTTTTTTTGTAACGTATAAAAGGATATTGTTAAGTTTTTGATATTATATAAAAAGGTAGCCTCTTCGTTAAAATAGACCTTTCGAATAATAATAACTTTATTAATTAATAACTTTTAAATTTTATAAAGATTCGTAAATCGGTACTCGATAAGGTAGTTAATTTACGTTTCAAAATTTAACTTTTAATGTTTTATTTTTTCTTTATAGCGGTACGTATTATAACGTAAGTTATATAACCGTATGTTCGTAAATTAGTTTGTTAAAAAATTCGATTAAATATTAATTTTTTACGTTAGGTAAATGTAATATATTTCGTATAGGTTTTGTCAAAAAATTACGTATTTAAAGGTCCTGTTATATACATTTATTATTATTTTAAAGATATATATAATTAAAAACGCCTGGAATTTACCGCTACTTCGTATCATAATTTATTTTATTTTGATTATATTTTATAAAGGCTTTATACCCACTTTTAAGCCTAAGTATGCGGTGTTAAAAGCTTAAATATAATATTAAAAAATAACGATTAAAGCATATTACAAAGTTGGTAATTTTTTAAGCTTTCGTTATCGTATTTAATTAATTACAAAAAATTTTATCCTAATTTCTTAAAATGTCTAAAAAGTATCGCAATGTTATAATTAATATATCTGATATAAACTTTTAATATAAAGCTAAAATTAATCATTAATAATATTGTTTTAATATCTTCGTAATAACTAGTAATAAAAATTACTTAAACTCCTAATAACTTCTTAATTTAATTATTTTATTTTTAATTAATATAACATTGTAAATACGTATTCAACGTTTAATATTATCATTTTATCTGCCTATTTATTTAAGGTTAAACTATATCAAAGCATTTATAATTCAGGCCGATTTATGTTATTACGTTTTACTAAAACTTAAATGTAAATATTATAGCTCTATCTAAAATAATCTTAGATAATAATGAGTATACGCTAAGAATACTTTTTAAAAAATATATGCTATTTACTTAGCGTTCGTATTCTTATTATAAAATAAAAAATAAAAAAGTTTTATAAATTGATAAATAATTATAAAAATGCTATTGTAATATATACCCGTAACTAAATCTTCTACTAAAACAAGTTTAATAATAAAATCTATCGTAACAAAATCCCATAATTATTTTACGACTAATAACCGTTATAACTTTTTATATAATTTATATCGTCGTATTATTATAAAGTCCTCTATATTACGTTCTTTATCTTAAGAAAATAATAAGCACTTCAAAAACGTTTTAAAACTGTATAGATCTCTAAATATCTATATATTTAATGTTCGTATATATTTCGTACTAAATCCTCCTAATATTCTTTTAAAACTTATAACTTATTTATTTATTTTTACAAATTATTGTTATATATTTTAATTTTCTAGTATATAATCAAAAATACTACTTATACTATTATAACTTATTATATATATATCTAGTTCTTTACGGTAAATAATAACAAAATTATACTCTGCTAACTTGTTTACATAATAAAACTATCGTACTATAAATTTTCTAGTCGTAGTAAACCGGGTAAAACTTTTATAATTCGTATAAACCTTAAACTAGTATTAAATACCTTTTAAAAACTATTTAAATTCGTAAAACATTTTAATAATAACCATAAATCCTTTATTAAAAATAACGTAACGTAACTTAAATCCTTACAACTTATAAAAAACTATCACAAAATATAATACAGCTTAATCATCTCGTTATCCGATTATTACGCTCAAAACATAATTTAACTCATCGATCTCTAGCTCAACTAAACGGCTTAAATTATATATAATTAATATTAATTAACTTGTAATAGCTTTTTTAATGTTGTAAAAAGTTTCTTCCGTTTTTAACGTTTATTAATTTTTATTTTCTTAGTAAGTTCATTAAAAGATATTACTATCCGGCTAATCTTCTTTAATAAACTTTTAATAAATATTAACAAATCTAAAAAAGGCTTATACTTTCTTAATTATAATAGCCGTTATCCAATTATATATTACTATAATCTTCTTAAGGTCTATTTTGATATATCTGGAAGTAATAATATAACCTAGGTATTCAACTTTTTATATATAAAATTAACATTTGAAAATAGCTGTAATAGCTTATAAAAGTATTTTTCATACTGCTTTGTAATTTTCGAAAAAATAGAATTATTATAAAGACAATATACTATAAAAACGTTAAAATATTCCCTAAAGATATAATTAACCAATCGTTGAAAAATTACTAACGCGTTAATAGATCTTATAAAAGTAACGAAATATTTATACAAACTATATTTAGTCCGAAATGCTATTTTTTATTAGCAGCCCTTTTTTATTCGAATTAGAATATACCTACCTTTAAAATTAAAAATAGTAAATTATTAAGCTTTATAAAAACGATTTTCTATTTTATTAATTAAGGATAACGTACCACACAAGCTCGCGGCCACCACAAACTCGCGGCTCCGGTTTTGGCACGTCGCAATAATAAATTCGAATTAAACAATCATAATACATTAAATTAATTTAAATTAATCAGATTTTTCATCGCTAAACGCCTTTATATCTTTCTTACAAATACGCGCATTATGTCCGGGTTTGCCGTAAATGTTACATTTTCGTTTTTTCGTTTAAACCTTTTTATAACAATTGTTTTCAACCGTTTTTAATCGCGATTATTTATTATTATTATTTTTCGTTATTATAAAAATTGATGGTTTTTTATAGTTAGTATTTCTTTTACTTAAAAATATGCTTCGTTTTACTTAATAAGTCGTATTTTTTTCGAAAAAAGCGTTTTTGTATAATAACATTAAATTACTTTTTGTGAAAAATTAATCGTTTTAATTATTTTCGCCGGTAAGTTACCTTCGTAATATTTGATTTTCTTTTTATTAATAATATTTTTATCGAATAGTTGCGGTAATATTTTTAAAGATTTTTATAAATAAGGAAATAATTGAATTAATAAAAACAAGTAAAAAAACGATTAATGTAAATATATTTAAAATTTATAATTCCGAAAAAATATGATTAAGATCGAATAAAATAAATTTCGTTTTTACGAATTCCGATTTAATATTATCGGTTATTATAGTAATTTTAAACGCTTTACGGAAATTAACGATAAAATCTTTTTAGTAATAACGTATAACATAAACGAACTGCGCGCATAAACGAACTACGTGCTTTTTTTTAACTTTTTTATTATCTAACTTTAATTATTTATATTCTAATACCATTTTTATAAACAGGCTTATAAAAAGAGTTCGAATAACTTTAATTATTTAAGTTAAAAAAAAGCCCTAAACTGTTTTATGCTAAATTTAATTTTATATATACGGTTACACCTTTTACTTTAAGATTTCGATATAATAATAAACCTACCCGATTTGATATTATACCTAATTTGCGAAATTAACACCGGCCGCAAAGAAATTAATTTTCGACTGTATTTTCGATTTAAATACGCGAACGTTTTTATCTGGCATTAACATACTAAAAATATAACGAATTTACGTAACGCGTTACGGAATACGTCGGGGTTAACTAAATATTTAATTTTATTAAATGGGAAAAAAAGTTCCAAACGCATTTAAATCAGAAAATCGATTATTAACGGGTATTATACGGAAGTCCAAAAATATTTCGCAAATAATTCGAGCTTATTCTGATTATTATCGCAAAATACGGTATTACAAAAAAGGATATTTATAATTTAAACGAAATTAAATTTTTAATAAAGTTTTTAATAATAACGGGTATAATAATTATTAATACTGAAAAACGTGAAAAATTTAAATAAACTTAATTAAAAAATAAAAATATGTTATAATTATTTAAGTTATTTATTTTTAAAACCAAGTTATATCGCTATTTATTATTATAACAAAGAAGAATTACTTTAAAACTTAATTTCGTAATAACTTACTATTATTAACCGATTAAAAGATTATATTAAAAAATAATTAAATAACGAACGAATTAAATTTAAAATAAATCCAATATTTCGATTAATATATTCGAATCCGTACGAAAAAATCGAAACGTTGTTTTTATTTTCGACGGTTACGAAAGTTATTATTCGATAAAATTCGAAAAATATTACGTTAATTATAATATTATTATATTTTATATACTTACTAATTTTTTGAATAAAATTTAACTTTTTAATATATTTAATTTTTTTCCTTTAAAACGTACTTATTCGTTATATATCGAAAGTTTAATACGATATTATTATACTTATATCGCTAAAAAAAGATTTTCTTAACGGCTTTTACAACGCGTTTAAAATTGCTATAACGTTCGATAATATTAAATCCGAATTTACCGTAATTAACTTTATTCTATTCGATTTTAATACCGTTCTTTTACCCTCGAAATTCCTCTAATTATGCTTACACCAACCGTCTTCCCATTAACCTCCGCCAGTTTTATTTTCCTGCTTATAAAAACTTTTAAAAATATTGAAAAAGTAATAAAATAATAACGTTATTTGTAAAAAAAAAATTAAAAATTACAAAAATAATTAGGAATAAAGATTAATAAATCGGTTAATTTTTTTATTCAAAATTAACAAATACTTTAGTATAAAATTACTTTTTTTAAATAAGAAGTTACTTAATTACGCGAAACTAATTATATCTTAAATAAATGTCGGAAAATTAAAAATAAACGTTTTTTAAAAAAAAACTTATATAAAAGAGATAAGCTTTTTTAACCAAAAAGGAAAACAGTAAGAGAAAAATGCAGCTAACAATAATTAAAAGTAATTATCGTACAAAGTTAAAACGAAAAAACGGAAGTGTAGCGTTTGCGGCAAGTTCGGATATAATGCGCGTATTTATAAAAAAAACTATAAAAACGTTTAGCAAAAAAGAATCCGATTAATTTTAATTAATTTAATATATTATGGTTAATTAATTCGAATTTGTTATTACGATATAATAAAAACTGCGCAATTTGTTTATACGCGCAGCTCGTTTGTATCATACGTTATATATAACATAATGTCCTAGAAAACTTTTATTATATAATAAATCAACGCGTTTTAATAAAGAAAAAATAAAATACGTTAAATAGGTAAAATACATAGAAAAATTAATAAATATGTAAAATATAATAATATTGTAATTAACGTAATATTTTTTAAATTTTATTAAATAATAACTTTTATAATTATTAAAAATAAAATAACGTTTTAATTTTTTCGCACGCGTTTGAATATAATAATTGAATTATTAAACTTATTTTAAATTTCATTTATTTCTCGTTTAATTAATATTATTTATAATAACTTTTTAATCGGATAAAAGTAAGTTATCGGCGAATTAACAGAAAGGGTAATTATTTCCGATAAAGATAATAAATAAGAGTAAAGCTTATTTTTAAAAGTTAATAACTTATATTATTATAGATTATTCCCGATATTGTATTAAATTTATTTAAACTTTTTACGTTTTTTAACATTAGTAATAATTATATTTACCACCATAAAAAGTTTTATTAAAAGTTTAATTTTGTCGAAAATATAAAAATCTTTATTTTACGATATGATATTTTACGATTTTAATCCGAATAAGCTTAAACTATTTATAAAATACCTTTAAATTTTCGCATAAAACCTTTTAATAATTTATTTCTCGATCTAAACGCGTTTCGAACTTTTATTACCATTTAATAAAGTTAGCTATTTAGTTAATTCCGACGTATCTAATAGCCCGTTATGCGAGCAGCAAATTCGCTATATTTTTAATATGTTAATGCCGGATAGAAAACGTTCGCGTATTGAAGTTAAGAATATGTTCGATAATCGATTTTTTTTTTCGATCGGCATTAATTTCCGTTAATTAGGGAAATTATCGGTTCGGGCGCGTTTATTATAATATCGCGCTTTTAAAATCGATACGGCGATATTGTATATTAACGTAAACCTTTTGAAATAAAATATTGGAGTACGTTTTTTCGCCTGGACGGCTAAGTTTATTCTTAATTTTTTGTAAAATGTTTTATATTATTGGTGTTGAATAATACGTAATTGACGTTAGGTGGCTAGAATGTGCCAAAAACGGAGCCGCGAGCCTGTGAGAGCCGCGAGTTTATATGGTACGTAAATAATATTAAATCTTTAATAAGAATATTCTTAAATAATGGATAATTTATAACTAATCGTAACTTCTCCGTTTTTTAAGTACGAACAATATAAGATATCCCGCTAATAACTTCAATAAACGAATTCATTATTTATAATTAATTTTTTAAATATTCTTTAAACGTATGTAACTGTATTTTATTAAAATTATAAATAAGATAAAACTTAGTAAGTATTTTTTTAAGATAATTTTATAATTTTATTCGTTATATTCTAATAATTTCGTTTTGAACTCTTTCCGAAATAAACCCTTATATTAGTACTATTATAATAATATAATTGTTAAATCTTTAAACCTTTTATGCTATGATTATTAATTATTATTTAACTACTATAACTTCGTTTTAATAATGCTAATAATACGTTATATTCGTTTATAATTCTTATTCTTTATCGTATTTTTATACCGGCACTTATCGTTATTTCTGATTAAATAATCAAATCTTTGTTATTTTTCTTTATACTTATCGTTAAGCTATAAAACAAACTTTACTTACTTAATTTCCCAATCGACTAAGGGGTTATATTAATGCAATTATTGTGTTTCGAAAATCATGTCGTAATCTTTTAATAATATTATATTGAAATTAACTATCATACTTTTTTTAAATATCAGAGTATCGAGATCATTAATTTCGCGTATTATTTTATTATTATTGTAAAAAATTATTAACCTTTAGTGATATTCGCAATATTAGAGTTTTTCTTATATTTTTATAAAAACTTAAATTAACTAATTACTTTAGGTATAATATAATCACTTTTTAAAGCTCCGCTATCCCCTATAACGGTATAGCAATATGTTCCAATCCGTACTTTTAAAATAATAAGATTATCGTAATTCTTTATTACTATTAAAACTATTTTTAAAAACTTTTTCGTTTCCTTTAAATTTCGCCATTTTGCGGTTTTTCATAAGTAACCTTTATTTTTTTTAGGTATTTTTCAAGCTGTTATATTCATTTATCTGACAATTCCATTTTATTTCGTAATTATTTAATAATTCTCTATTATTATTTTATCTTGTCCTTAAATTCCTTAATTCGTTTTTGGTATCCGCTTACTTAAACATCTAACATTAATCATTTATCGGCTTGAACACATATTTCTTCATCTTATCGTACGAAATCCTTTTTCATATTACGAATAACATCACAAATAATATTATTTTGGTTATCTCCTTATAATTATTAAAGATTTTTATCTATTTTTAAATTTTCTTTAAATTTATTATACCAACTAACTAAAAATACCGGTTTATAATTAATTATTATATAATTAAATTAAATCCTCCCTATATTACTTTTTTACTATCTATATTTATACATATTATAAGAATAATAAAAATTCTCTTACCGGTATTTCTATTCTTTTAATTAATTTTCAGTCGCCGCTATTATATCTACGGTCTTTTTTCTTATATACCGTAAATGTCGGTACGATCGTTAATCCCGCGAATTACTTCCTTATTATTTAACAAAATTAAATTCTTATCTTTATATACGCGAACTTTTTTAAAAAATATAAACCTTTTATTTTTCGTCTTCCGAATATTATATTTTTGCATAATAAATTACGTAAAGTTTTCCGTATTAATTAACTTCTCCGGTTAAAATAAACTCTGTTAATTTTTAATAATTTTATAGCCGTTCCTTTTTTTATCTAAATTATTCATCGTTAACGTCTTATACCAGCTCGTTGGTTATATAAGCTCGTCGGCTGCTTTTTAACACTCCATAATAACAAATCCAAATAACTTAACCATAACAAGTCTAATTAATTTAATCGACGGTATTCTTTTTCGTTAACTATATTTACAACTTTTAAATAAGTACACGTATTATATTAAGCCTTGTTGCGGACGTATATTACCATTCCTTCCTACCAACCCGTATGCGACCGACTAACCCCTAATGCGTCTAAATTAATATTATCCCCATTTCGCAAAAATTAAAACCGACCGACTAAATACTTATTCCCGACCGATTTCCCAATTTATATACGCGGGCGGTTTTTATTCGGCTTTAATACGTGGAAGATATTCGCAAAATATGTCGTATTAGAAGGCTAAAGGGCGCGTTGCAAGGTTGCGGGGCAAAGCTATAAGGCGCAGCTGTAAAGCTTGTTAGGGCGCGTCGGAGGGCACTTCGGGGGGCGCGTTAAAGGGGCGTGTCGCGGTATTATAGGACTTACTAAAGCAATAATTCGACCTTGCGTATTTAAATGTTTAAGATAAACGTTTGTAATAAAAAATCACTTATTATACAGGATAAATACGTTTTTCGGTCGGTAGAAAAAGTGGTGGTAAAAAAATATTGTTGGTAGCTATTAAAAGTGGTTATCGCATACGGGTTAACAGAAGGGAATAGTAATATACGTCCGTCATAAGGCTTAATATAATACGTGCACTTATTTAAAAGTTGAAAATCTATTCAGCGAACAAGAATACCGTTGATTAAATTAATTAAACTTATTGTGGTTAAGTTATTTAGATTTGTTGTTATGGAGTGCTAAAAAGCGGCCGACGAGCTTATGTAGCCGACGAGCTTGTGTGAGACGTTATATTTATTTTTAATATTTTCGTACAATTAAATTCTTTTTAATAAACAGTATCCACCCTTCGTAAACCTGTAATTACTATTATTTATCTTCCTATCATATCTTAATTTTTATACCTTTACTTACGAAAGTTTTTTAGTTTTTCTCTAGGTTTGCTATATTTCCTTACACGAAGATCCCGCGAAACCCTCTTTTTATTATATCATGACTAATATCTTCCCGCCTTAATTATTTTACGATTATCCCGTAGGTACCGGGGTTTATTATGAGTTTTATTAAGGTTTTTTAGGTAATTTATATTAAAGTATTTTATATCTCATCTTACCGCAATTCCAGCATTTAATCCGTCGTATATCCTATTACTAAATTACTCCGATTTTTATAAATCTTTGTTTTATTTTATACGAGGTATTACTTCTCCTTAGGGCACTAATATTTGCTAAATATCTAAACTTATTATTATTATTATTATTTCAAATACCTATTTCTAAAGTATATTGTCCGCGTTATTTTTAACGTTATTAAAATTATTAATTATTAATCTTAATAACTTCTATAACGTATCGACTTGAAATAATAAACCTTCTAATTCGAACTATCTTATCCTTAACGTCGTCCTTAAATCCTTTATAAAATATATTACTTAAGGCTTCCTCTTTTTTATCTCCCTACCCTACTTAAACGATTAAGGTTTTAAAAGTAATAATATATTTAAACGTAAGTCTTTTCTATTTCAAAATGAAATTTTTCTAAATTTCGAACCGGTTCTTATTTAAGGTGCCAAAATTAAAACGAAATTTATCTTGAAAATTGCTATACAGTAAAAAAATATCATTTATTAAATTGTTATAAGCTAACGGGCTTAGCTTAAACAGGTACAGTTGAACTCTTAACACTCAAGTTCCGACCCCAGCTAAGAAGTTTTACGTAACCTGCTTATTAGGAAAACCAAATTTGTAACGTAAAAACGAGTAAATAAGGTGAACAGCTATAAGAATCGTAAGTAATAAAAAGGATATATATATTCGTTAAATCTCATAATTAAATAACGATAGTTTGTAATATAATTTCGTTACTTAAAATATTTTTAGTATTACGCAAGGTAATTAAGATACTTTTTAATTATTTAAATTTTTATAATATTTTGCTAAGATAAACCCGTACGTTTAAGCTCAATAATTAATTAATTAACTTAGCTGTTATACGTTGTAAGTTTTTGTTTAATAATACTCTTAAATTTTAAGTAATATTTAACATTATTAAAATATCGTCCAACTTTTAAGAAACCGTTTTTTAATAATTTTAGGTACGTATTTAAGCTTTAAAGAAGAATTTTTAATATTTTGCTAATTAAATAGCCGGTATTACCTTAACGACGACTGTTAAAATGAAACTTAAAAAACTGGAACTTTACGGTGGCAAAAGGAATTTATAGGTTTTTTTTACTTAAGTACGCGTTTATTTACGTTTTTTTAAACGTTAATAACATCCCGGATCGGATTTTTACTAAGGGAGCGTATTTTATTAAAAATGCGGTGGATTAGTTTAAACTTATTTTAAAAGATTACTTGGAAAATATTAAGAATGACTGAGAGGTTGTAACGAATAACATTTTTTCGGCGTATAACAATTTCGAAAATAAATTTCGTTTTAATTTTGGCAATTTCAATAATAAACAATTTATAACCTAGAAAATTTTCGACTTAAAGCAAACAAAAACTGCGTTTAAATAGGCGGTTACCTTTAAAACTTTAATCGCTAAAGCTGGACAAGGAGATAAGGAAAAAAAAAATCTTTGGTCGATATGTTTTATAGGGGACTTAAGGACGACGTAAAAGATAAAATAGTTAAGGTCGAACGACTTATTTTCTTAAATCGGTATATAGCTAAAGTTGTTAAAATTAATAACCGATAGTTTAAACGATAACCAAAACGACGAAAACGTTATATTTTAATAATAAATATTCGGAATAATAATAAATTTAAATATTCAACAAATATTAATACCCTTGAGAAATATAATATTTCGTACGCAACAGAATTAAAATTAATGACAATCGGCATTATTTAATAAAACATACGACGTATTTAATATTAAAATTACTGCAGAATAGATTATAAAATACTATAATATAAATTACCTAAAGAATTTCGACAAAATTAACCATAAACCCCCATACTTATTAACTAGCTTTTTAATAACTAAAAAGGGAAATTTTTTAGATCCTTTAAATAAAGAAGTGCGACAAGGATAAATAAAGGCCAAAAAGCAAACCCAAAAAGGTATACGAAAACGGTAGAAATAATAAGAATTTTTACGCTAGTAGCTGCAAAATTATAAGGAATAAGAGGATTCCTTATAAAGATAATTACTATCTAAGAAATAACAAAAGAATTACTAATAACAATCGGTTTAAATAACTAAAAAATAGTTAAAAATTTATAAAGGATAAACCGAAATAATGTTACCCGAAAAGGTTAACAAATATAATAAACTTAACGCCGTTTATTACATTAAATTTTAGTACTTAATCTATAAGAAGGAAAAATAATATATTATTAAATATTTATTTCGCATATAAAATTAAGGATTTAATTTCGCCAAATCATAAGGAACTAATCTTAAAAATTATCGTTGGTATAGCCGTTTATATAGAAGGATTAATAGGGAGAAAGTTGACGAGATCGTAACAGTTTAAACCTGGCCGGAAGGATAAAAGTATCTATAAGAAAACTTTTTTTGTTTTTACCATATTTATAAATATCGAATATAAAAAGAGGCGGCTTAAGAAGAACTTAATAAAGTTACGATATAATTAGTTACTAACTTATACTTTTAATTAATAATAACGACAAACCTCGAAAAAAGAGAAAAGGGATTTTAATAAACCTCGTATAATTTACTGTCAGCAGTTACAGTGATCAAATGCAGTAGCCTGGCGCAAACTGTGTGTTGATGTTACTCTAGATTACAAACGTCTAAGCCAAGCTTCTATTACATATCCAAATCCATGTTCAAAAAGTTTTTTCCAGATAAAGGGTGTCCCAGGCTGCATCCTGCAGCCCGACCCACCAGCCGTGGGCATCTTAAAGTATTAACTACCGATACGCCCTTTTGCTTTAGGTAATCTCGGTTATTATATTTTTCGAAAATAATTAATTTAATCTTAATCTATATTCTTTTAAATTCTAAATTTGGTATAAACCGTTCGAAATTAACCCTATTTAAAGGTTTCGTAACTTTATTTATTAGGTTATTATTACTTTTAACGTATTAAAAACTGATATTACTTTCCTATACCTCCTACCATACGTAATAATACTCCAGCCGAATATAACGTTTTTTTCGGGTTATTTAAGTTTTTATAACTTACTTTAACGTACTTATATTATCCTCCAGTATAAGGATAAAATTTTTTAGTATAAGCTTTAACTTTATTAACAAATTCCTAATTTTAGCATTTTTAATTATAATTATTTTCACCTTTACGTATTTTACTTTAATAATATATTTAATAATAATATTTTATAATTTTGAAAGTTATGAAACGGGTACTCCGGCTATAAAAAATATATAACCTATAATAAATTTAACCGATTCGTTATTATTTGCAAAATTTATATCTATTATTTCGAACAGGCTTAAGTCGTTATCCTTCTGGTACGGATACTTTTCGTCTAATTTTCGGTACCGAAATAATAAATTTATGATACCGTTTAAATACTGTAACAATTATTTAATATATTACTGGTAGCTTAAAAATAAATTACTTATAAGTTTAACCTAAATTAACGCTGCAAACGTTATATCCGGTCTACTAATATAATTAAAAAAATTAAATTTCCTTACAAAACTTACCTATTCGTAAGTATTTTTTTACTAGTTATGCCTTTATACCTTATTACGTATTACAAATAAGTCTTAATAAATAACGTAAATTAATACCATATAATATTTAATCTTAATAACTTTAATACTTTTTTAATATATTATTACTAATCTGATTTAACGTTTCTAATAAGTGCCGAACAGATAATTCGTACGCCTAAGTACTAATTTACGTTACTCAAATCCTTAATAAGTACCTCCTTAACGATTTTATTAATAATATTTTTTAAACGTTAAAAATTAGGTTTTATAAGTAGCAAATCGTCGACGTACGAAACGATAACGTCCCCTAACTTATCGTTACGGTAAATTGCGTTATCCGAAATTGATAAATAAATACCCTATTTCGCCAGTATCTTTTTAATTTTCTCCTACCAAGCAACCGCGCCTTATTTCAAGCCGTATAAAGAATTCATTAATTTAATAACTTTTATAAAGAAAAATTAATATTTAATTTTATCTTCCGGATATACGTTGAAATATTTCTTTAATATGGGAAAAACCTTGATGTAAATGTCCTCCTTTAAATTGTCATTTAAATAAACAGCGATAAAATCGATTTAAATTATGTATTAACCTAAAATTATAATTACTACTATCAGGATTTTTCAATAAATAACTTTTATAATATTAACGGTAATTTCGTTATAATTAATACCTTTCCGTTAAATAAAACTTTTAGCGTAAATACAGATTTTATACTTTTTTAGCTTTCCTATAAACGTATATTTTTTTCAGTACCTATTTAGCGTTTATAAAATGCCCGTAACCCCTATTATCTACTGTAAAATAAAAACTTTTACGTTATAAGTTTTCTTTAATTTTATTAAAATTAGCTTTAAACTATATCTCGCGTTTTAAGCTTTTTATTACTTTTTTTTAATAACGGGCCGTTATCTATTATAATGTACAGCTTATAACTATTATCGTTAATATTAATTAATAATAATTAACACGGGTTGTAATTTTTTAAATTATCGCCTTTTTAAGTTAAAACCAGTTTTAACTTACGTATTAACTTTAAGGCTTTGTCCAGGGTTTCCAGGGCGTACAATATTAGTACTATTTTCTTCGCGCGTCCCCCTTTACGTTTTACCTACTTAGTATCCTAATCTATATCATCTTTTAAAACGACGTTATAATCCTTATTCTGTACTTTAACGCTCTATTTTTAATACTAACGGTATCTTAAACGCTTTTATACGAACTACGGAAAAAACTAAATAATATCTTTCGGGCTAAAAAGTTATCTTAATTTCTTTAAGTTTTTATAAATAATAATATATAATATTATCAGTAATTTACCACCCTTTAACAATTATATCTTATAATTATATATATCTTAATAATTTAACAATACCCTTTTTATTTTACGGACTACCAATTTTTTTAATCTAGTTTTGTAATTTTTATCGATTAATATTATATACCTACTACCGAAAATGCGAAAATAACTATTATCAAATTTATAACACCTATCAAGTTCGAATACCTTTTTAAAGTACTTAATTAATATTATATCTTTTATTATTAATTATTCAATTTATTAACGGTATACGTTATAATTACGCGTATTTCCTTTTAAAAAAAACTATATATTACATTCCGCAACTTCGTTTTAATACTGGTTATAAATGTTAGAAATTACTAATTTAATACTTTTTACCGTACAAAAGTTTTTAATTTTTATTACGCCAAACTTTTTACCGCCGTTAAAACGTAAAATTTATACTATTCGTTTCTTATCCTCTATATTTAAAAATAACGTTTTCAAACGTTTAATTATCCGCGTAATATACGTATATAAGCTTTTCTAAATTTCGTCCTTAATCCTAAATAAATAATATTCCTTATAACGCGACAAATCGTCCGTAATAAGCTCGAAATAACCGTTATTTTCGATATTAACAAATTTAACGGTTTTTACGTTATACTAAATAATTTCTCTTACGTAAGTTACTTTTCTTTAAGGGTTAATAAACGGTATCTTCCGTATTTTTCCTTCGTTATAAGTTATATAAGAAAATAATTTTATATCGTTAAAATTTAAATTTATTTCCGTAAACTTTTTAATAATTCAAATTAATCGTTTAATATTAAAATAGTAAAAACGGTAATATCAAAAGATAATTTTCTTCATAATTTTGTTTATCATAAAAGCCTTGCCGTTTTTAAACGCTCCTAAAAAGGTCGCCTTTAACTTTTTAGCACTATTATCTTTTTTGCCGAATAGCCCCCTTAGCCCGTATCCCTATTAGTAATTATCGTTTAGGGATTTTAAGCTTCTAATAGTAAATTTTAACTTCTTATAAAATCACAAAAAGAATCTTTAACAGGAAACGTTAATAATTATCAATTAATTTCTATTAAAGCTAATTAAAGTATTTTTATCCAAATAACCGCCTTTTTTATAAAATATTTCTTTAGAAAATACCTTTAGCGGGAAATTACTACTATATAACGTATATTATATTATAACTTTATTATTTTCTTTATTAAAACTTTTTAAAGCTTATCTTATAATACCGATAAAAATAATATTTAAAAGTTTTCCGTTTGTTATAATATAGATTTCCTTAAATTTAAAATCTAATATGGTATTCTTTTCGAAATCGCCGATATTATTAATAATATTAACGTTCGCATTTAAATCCTAAAGTAATTTATTTTTATCTTTTTTTATAAAAAAATATATATGCAAAAATATGGCGTTATCGATAATTATTATCTTAATTGCTTTAAGGTAATTAACTACTTATAGCTTAGTACGCTTAATTACTTATGGCTTAACGTAATTAACTTTTGTAACTTTAAGGCGTTTAATTGCTTAAAATATAATGCTCTTAGTCGCTTGCAACCCAAGGCTCTAAATTGCCTATAACTTAAAGCGTTTAAAGCTTTTAATCTTTATGCAATTAATGCAGTTAGCTGCTATAACTTTAATTACTTTAATTACTTTAACGCTTTCGAACATTAAAGTTACGGTAATATTAACCTTTTAAATTATCTTATTATATTACCGTTTAAAATCTTAAAGCTATTAATTTTTAAAATATGCGCTAAAAGTTTTTCCGTTTAATCGGTATAAGTTTTTTAATCTTTTAAGGATAAAGTATTTCTCACTTTAACTACCGTTATGGGTATTACGAGAGTTGTTATTTCGATTGTTCTAACTGTTATTACCATTATTATTACGCTGGCTACTATTTTGACCTTGTTTTTTTTCTTACACTTGCCGTTTTTCTCCTTTTGTGGTTTAGAGCAATCTTTCGCCATATGCCCATACTTGCCATAGTTAAAACAAAGTGGCTTTCCATCTTTATTCCATGCGGGCTTGTTATCTTAAATATTATTACCCTTACCTTTCCGTACGTTAACGGACCGTCCGTTATTCTTTTTTTTTGTCGGTACGGTTATGAAATTTATTATTAAAATCGTCGATTAATTACTAAAAGGAATAATCCGTCTACCGCAACATTAACTAAATAATTTTGTATTAGTTATTAACGCGGTTTTCTACAGTAATAAAAAAAATTATTTTTCCGTTTTAAGTTATATATCATAACTTTTTACCTTTCGAAAAGCTTTTAAAACTTAATTATAAATTATATTAGATTTCTTTTATTATAAATAACTTTACTAAATTCTTTTTAAAAGGATTTTTACCGGAATTTACTTATCGTTACACAAATCTTTTAAAACGTTTTTAGCATTTTCGTACCTTTTTTAATACTTATAATCAACTTTAAAAAGGTTTTTTACAAGTTTTAGTAATAGGTTTTACTAAACGTAATTAATTTAATTAATCTAATTTCATACCGTCCATATAACCAATTTTTTTTATTACAAAATTTAAGGCGTTACTTTAAAACTTTTAATTAACCTAACCTATCAAGTAATTCTCCTTATCCAATGAGAAATTAAAACGCTTTTAACGCAACTTACTATCTTTATTATTAGATTTTTTAAAATCTTTTAGGCTAAGGCTTAATTCGTTAAAATTATCTGAATTACTAAAGCTACTGCTAGGGGAATTATGGCGGTCTTTCTTTTTCGGTAAACCCCTAAATGAATCCGAAAAGGAACTATCTGAATTATTAGAGTTATTACGTATCATTTTTTTTCCCTTAGGCAATTTGCTTTTTTATTTTTTGAAAAGGTTTAAGGGGTTAAGTTTCTTTATAAATTATTTTTTAGATTTAATTTCGCCTTTTCTTAATAGGTTAATTTCTTTTATATCGTTTTTTAAAACGATAAGTACTTCCTTAAAGCCACTTATCTTAACCTTAAGTAGGGCGCTTTTTAACTTTTTCGGTTACATATTAATATTGTACGAATTTTTAAAGATCCGCGTTTTTTATCGCTAAAACGCATTTAATAACTACATTATTATATTTTCGAGCTAGTCTATTATATTACCGGTTTTTTAATTTTAAAGCTTTAACTTTTTGTTTTATTACTTTAGCTTTTTAACCTTACTTTTAACTTATTAATACCTATCTTTTCGTACCTTAACGCCGAGTTTAATACCGCTTATGTTAATATTTAAGGAACTATAAAACTTATTTAAGTTATTAATAATTTACAATCTTTAAGTAAGGGTTTTATATCGCTTATTTTTTAACTGTTAAGGTAATTAAATTAATAAAATATCTTTTAAAAACGCCCCAAAAACAGGTTTTTCCCTTACCGCCACATTTGATATGGGCTTTTGTTATTCTATCTTTTTCTCATTATAATATTTTTCGTCCTATAAAACGCTCCCATTATAGGAAAGTCCCTGCTAAAAAAAAGGGAATAAGGGTTTTAGTAGGCTGTTTTGCTTAGCAAAAAGTTACCCGGGGATTTATTACTTGTTCGTTATCGTTAATTGCTAAATTTTTTTATTAATTAAATAATTTTTTTTAAAACTTCGCGCTTTTTTCGTTAACTTAAATTTGTAAATAACCATTTCGTATAACGTATTAGGTACCAATTAATAACCAAAAAATGTTACCATATTAATAATCACAATGATCAAATGTAATAACCTAGCGCAAACTGTGTGTTAATGTTGTTCTGGGTTATAAACGTCTAAACTAAACTTCCATTACATATCCAAATCCATGCTCAAAAAGCTTTTTCCAGACAAAAGGTGTCCCAGGCTGCATCCTGCAGCCCGACTCACCAGCCGTGGGCACCTCAAAGCACTAACTGCCGACATTTTCTAAAAACTTATAGAGAGAAAAGGAGAATATTTTAATATGGGATACAGTACGAACAATAAATAAGAAAATATTATGATTAGAGAAATGGAATTAGGAATAAGAAAAAGTTTTAATATAAATAAAAGGAAATATCCGATATTTCTAAAGCCAAAATAGGTACTACCGTTTAAAATAAAGGAATAGGTAAATGGATAATGGATAAGTATTAAATAATTTTGGCAAAATAATACGAAAATAAGCGAGCATATTACCGAATTATAAAACGAAACGAAATAATAATAGAGATATATTAAATAATTACGGGAAAAAATCGATTAGTTATATATATAAGTATGATAATTTAAGCGAAACCCAAAAAACGAAAGTTATTTATAAAGAAGCTCTAAGATGGCGAGATTTAAAGGAATTAGTAAATATTTCCTAAAAACGCTTTAGTAATAATAAGAAATGATAACAATTTTATTATTTTAAGAATACGAATTAAGATATATCGGTATACCACTATAATAACCAGCGGAATTTTAAAAGATAATTATATCACACTTAAGGTAATTAAGCGATTTAAATTACTATAAAGATATAAAAAGAACTCTAATGTCGCGAATATTACCGAAAGTTAGTTCTTTTCTACGATAACGGAAAAATTATACGCGAGATTAATTATTTCGATATTTTTATCCTAAGAAAAAAATATGATAATTAATTTCGATATCGTACCGCTCTAAAATTATAACATAATTTTAGGAAAAGTATAATTACGTTAATATAACCTCTTAATCAATTGGGAAACTGGTTAGGTAAAGTTCTTTTTATAGCCTAAGTATAAGTATAAAAAACGACGGAGATTCTAATATTTAATCGAAAATAGCGACGAGTGCCGGTATAAGGATACGACAAAAACCTTACTAACAGAAATACGATATAAAAAGGAAAACGGGTAGTATAGAAAAATACGACGCATTATTACTACCATTAAAAGAAAATTATAGTAATTAAATAATGATTTATAATAACAAGTTATCAAGTTAAAGAACCTAACTAACGTATTATAATAATACTATTATTATAAGCGTTTATTTTAAAAAGAATTCGAAATAAAATTATCAAAATATAATAAATAAAACGATGAAATTATCTTAAAAGAAAAAATATTTAATAAACTTTACCTTATTTATAACCTTGATAAAATAAAATTATATATACTTATAAAATACCCAAACAACCGATTTTAAAAGGGATATAGTTAACTATTTAAATTAACAACGGGATATTTTATGCTTTTCGTACCTAGAAAAAAATAAAAAACTACGATTAGTTATAGATTACTAATAATTTAATAATATTATTATTAAGGACCGAATGTTATTATGTTTAATTAATAAAATAAAAAGTTGTTTTTATAAAATATAAAAATTTACTGTTTTCGACTTTAAAAACGGGTATAATTTAATTCGAATTAAAAAAGACCATGAATAAAAAATAATATTTCGAATTAAATATAGCTTATATAAGTACCTTATTACCTTTATAAGATTTACTAACGCACCTGCTACCTTTTAACGTATAGTTAATTATATCCTTAGGGAACATTTCGATATCTTTATAGTATGCTACCTTGACGATATTTTTATTCTTTAAAAATTAAGGAATAATATGAGGAATACGTTTATCAGGTATTACAGTTATTTTAAAACACTAATTTACTAGTTAACGTAAAAAAAGGTTAAGTCTATATATAAAAATTTAAATATTTAGGCTATATTATAACTTTTAAGCATATCAAAATAGATCTTAAGAAAATCTCAGTAGTACGAAATTAAGTAACGCTTATTACAGTTAAGAAAATAGAAGCCTTTTCTTAAATTCGCTAATTATTATCGAAAGTTTATTAAAAACTTTAATCGAATAATAATATTTTTAAATAAACTTACTAGAAAAAAGAAAATTTTCTAATAAATATTGAAAATAGAAAAAAAATTTTAATAAGTCAAAAAGGTAATTACAAGTTAACTAGTACTAATTATATATAATCCAGATCGCCTAATAGAGTTAAAAACCGACGCGTTAAACTATAATTAAGGTGCGGTAATCGGATAACGAAATAATCAAGATATATTACACTCTATTACTTTTTTTTTATAAGTTGCAAAAACTTAAGTTACGTTGCGTTATTTCTAATAAAAAATTTATAGTTATTATTAAGGTATTCCGCGAATTTAAATATTTCTTTAAAAGCCACCAATATTAGATTAAAGTTTATACGGATTACAAAAATTTTACCCGATTTACCACGACCAAAAAATTTATAATACGACAATATTATTATACAAAAAAATTAACGGAGTACGATTCTATTATTATTTATCGAAAGAGTTCGCAAAATAAAAAAGCCAACGTCTTTAACAAACGATTAAACTTAGAAAAGAAAAACGGTTAAAATTAATTATGCAATTTTTAATACTATTACAGAAGGATAGTTACGCTTACGATAAATCGTAACAATACAAGTAACACTTTTAGACATATATCAAAAAAATTAAAATATATAATAATAATTTACCAGAAAAATAAATAAAATATAAATCTTAACAAAGTATTAAAAGGACCTAATACGAAATATACATTAACATCAGCTATATAGACATTTAAAGATCTACAAAACCTTAACACGCTTTTAACGCGTATATTACTTCTCTAAAGTAAAAAATATAATATAAAAGGTTTTACGCTAATGTAATGTTTGCGCTAAAGTAAAAATACGATAATATAAGCCACACGGAAAATTATAACCGCTACGAGTCGTAAAGCGATTATAGAACTTTATTACGGTAAATTTCGTTACCAAATTTCCTTTATTAAAAAATCCAGCTACGGGTATATATTACGACAATATTTTCGTAATCGTTAACCGATTCAGAAAATTTTCCTTTTTATTATTTTATAATAAAAATATAAACGTTAAGTAAATAATATACATTTTTTTAGAAATATTTTTAACGTATACGAATTATTATAAGAGATTATTTTTTAAATAAAGGAACGACGTTTATTTTTAAGTTTTAACAAAACCTAATAATATAAATCGGCTTGAATTATAAATTATTTAATATTTTTCGACCTTAAATAAACGGATAAACGGAACAACAAAATTAAACATTAAAAACCTACTTACGATATTATATTAATTACGAATAAAATAACTAGGTTAAAAGATTACTAATAGCTTAAATAACTTATAATATTAGTTATTACGAAAGTATTAAAATGACCGCGTTTACGGCCAACTTTGAATTCATTCCAGAAATTCATAAAAAAAATATAAAAAGGAGACCCACTTAACGTTAAAGTTATACTTATGTCGGAATAGTTTAAATAATTGCACCAAAAAATAAAAACAAAACTTGAGTTCGTACGTAAGCAAATAAAGAAATATTATAACTAAAAACGATTAGAAAAACAAAGCATTTCGAAGGGAGAAATAATTTATATAACTACCAAAAATATCTAAACAAAACGCCCAAATTAAAAACTTAACTTTAAATATATCGGTTCGAATAAAATCGTTAAAAAATTTCGGAAACCAATTACTAATTGGAATTATTACCTAAAGTTAAATTCCCCTCAATTTTTTATATATCCTTACTCGAATTAGTAGTAAATATTATCAAAATACATATCAAATAAAACGACGTAAAAATAAAAAAACGAATAAATATATAAGGCAGAAAAAATCCTAAACGTACGAAAAATCAACGGACTTACCTAATATCTAATAAAGTGAAAAAATTACCCGGATTTCGAAAATATTTAAAAACTCGCAAAAAATCTTATAAACGCTTAACATTTATTAAAAGGTTTTTATTAATAACGATAAGTACGCCCCAATTTACGGTTAACTAATTAGTAGTATCGATATTACCTTAGTTAGATAGGCCCGTAACCTATATGGCCGCGTTTACTGCGAACTTTAATTATTACTGCTCCTTTTTCAAACGTTCGTACTTTTTTATAACTTTTATACTAAAAACGTTACGACGAATTATCTTAATATTACGCTTTTTTAATAATATCTTTTAATTTCGCAAACGGGCTAAATAACCGAATAATTCGTTTAAATATTATTAAACTCGTAAAAAAAATATTTTTAGCAAAACGGTTTGTAAGTTTTAAAGGATTTTCTTCCTTTAACAACTTATAATATTTACTTTCGGACGGACCAAAAACGTTGTAAAAACGGGCAACGAAGGTATAATAAGCATATTTAAACAATCTTAAGAATACTTTACATTTTTTTTATTTAAAATGATAACGAAAACAAGGTATAACGAAATCAAATCTTTTAATTCGTTTAAAAAACGAAGCGGTGCTACGACGCGTTCGTAGCTTAAGTTTCTATTTAACTATATAGTTAAATATTATAAAAATAGTAAAAAAGAAAGGAAGTTTACTTACTAAATCCGGTAATAAACCGTTTCGATCTTTAGGATAAAAATCTTAAAAGGGGAGAAATCGTGTTATAAGTTAACAGGCATAGCTTAAACAGGTGCAGTTGGACTCTTAACACCCAAGCTCCGACCCCAGCCAAAAAATATTACGTAACCTGCTTATTAGGAAAACCAGAGTTGTAACGTAAAAACGAGTAAGTAGGGTAAATAACCGTAAGTATCGTAAGTAACAAAAAGGATATATACATTCGTAATATTCCATATTTAAATAACGATAGCTTATAATATAATTTTGTTACTTAAAATATTTTTAATATTACGAAACGTAATTAAGTTACCTTTTGATTGCTCAGACTTTTACAGTACTTTGCCGACATAAACCCGTATACTTAAGTTTAATAATTAGTTAATTAGCCTAGCCGTTATATAAATTTTTTCGGTCGTTTTTAACTTTTTTTAAATAATCTCTTATAATAAACTTAAACTAATTTACTACGTTTTTATAATAAAAATCTAATCCGAAACGCTATTAATATGTAAGAAACGTAAATAAACGCGTATTTATATAAAAGAATTTATAAATTCCCTTTTCTACCATAAATTTCCGGCTTCTTAAGTTTTATTTTAATAATAATAGTTACTACGGGTAAAATACTTTTCGTTCCGGCAACAAATCGTTAAAGCTTTCCTTTAAGCTGGTAAATATAAGCTTAAAATTATTAGGTAAAAATTTTTAAAAATTAATCGATATTCTAACAACATTAAATATACTCAAAAATTAACGATATTATTAAGTAAAAGTTTATAACGTATAACGGCTAAGTTAATTAATTAATTATTAAACCTAATTGTATAAACTTATATTAATAAAAATATTATAAAAATCTAAGTAATAAATAACTTAATTACGTTTCGTCATACTAGAAGTATTTTAAGTAACGAAATTATATTACAAACTGTCTCTTTTTTAACTAATAAATAACAAACGTATATATCTTTTTATAAATTTCTTACGCTCTTTTAAAGCCCCTCGGAGTTATACTGCTTAACTACATATGCTCCCTTACGCTCCCTTAGAGCCCCTCGGTGCCACATTATATGACTTAACCCATTTAAGTCCTGTTTAGGTCCACCTAGAGACCGTTTCCTGAGGCCTTACTGGCTGTATCATAATAGTAATAAGGTGAAAAATTAAAATTAAAAAAATAACGTTTATAATAAGGCTAGATATAACGTATACTTTAATACAAAAGTTTAAAATACATTTATAAAAGAAATCGCATAAATTTAAATTAATTTGATATATTATAATTATTTAATTTAAATTAGTGATGACGACTAGTTAAAATTTATACAGCTTGCTTATATACGCCGTTCTCTTGTATAGTACGTTATATAAAACCGAGCAATAAAAAAATTTCACATATTTAACAAATATATTCCAAAACGAATTTATTAGCAAATTTTACTAGCTTTTATTTATATTAAGCTGCGCCATTTTAAGTAAGCGTAACCCCTATATTGTATTTGGTATATCTTCTATACATATTTCTATGCATAACTTGAATGTATCACATGCCAAGACACCGTTCTTAGGTGGGGTCACTTTGCCCGTTCCAAGTCTCTTGCATTTTTACATCGGTTACGTCTAAGTATTCCATGCATGTATCAGCAGGCTGGGTGGAAGCAGGCTGAGCGGAAGGTGGATGTGGGTAATTTGTTATTTGTGCAACCAGTAAGCCGGGGGTCTATTTGACTGTTGGCTCTTTAGCATTTTCCAATCCGGTATCTCAAATTGACGCTCCCACGCTAAACGCAGACAACACCAACAGCTTCATTCAGTCTCCACCATTTCTCATTCAGTTCTCCTTGTTCACCTTCTTATCATCATATGACCTAGTACCCATCGCTTTGACTGTTTAGTCCGCGGACTTGCCCTTACATAGCCCGACTCTCTAGCTAGTTCCAACGTCACGTTCTATTACTCCTCATCCTCTTACTCCACAATGCCACTCTCAGACGCGATTGAAGCTGTGAAAAAGATCTCGAGCGATTTGGCCGTCCTCCCCGGAAGCGAGGAATACGATGAAATTAGCAAGTCATACTTCTCGGAGCTGGAACGTGAGCTGAAGCCTGCATGCTTCCTGACCCCGAGTTCGGTGTCGCAAGTTGCAGATATTGTGAAGGCAATAAAACCCTTTGCCGGTCGCTCGGCGGTTGCAATTTGCGGTTCCGGTCAGCAGGCAACGCCCGGTGTTGCGAATGTTCATCATGGCCTCACAATCCATCTGCGCAATCTCCGAGGAATCGAGATAGACACAGACAAGAAAATCGTCTCGATTGCGGCCGGGGAGCGAATGGGCAAGGTGTACGAAACTGTAATGGCTGCGGGACTTGGTGTTGTGGGTAATCGACACTCGAGCGGCGGGATCGGAGGAGACGCTGTTCAAGGTAAGTCTCATACCTTACGGATTGATTGATGACGTTCTGACTCTTTCATCTGTCAGCTGGGTTGTCGTACTTCTCTTATGCTCGGGGTTTCGTTTGCGACAACGTTGTCAACTACGAAATTGTCCTCGCCAGTGGAGAGATCGTGAACGCCAATGCCGAAACCAACAGGGACTTGTGGATTGCGCTCAAAGGTGGAGGCAACAACTTCGGCATCGTCACGCGTTTCGACCTCAGCGTCTTCGAACAGGGCCAGCTGTGGGGCGGTAAGATCTTCTACTTCCAAGATAGTTTCTCCGGGCAGATACAGAGTCTCGTCGACTACCTGCACAACCAGAATGATGTAGACGTCCATATCTGCGTTAGTCTTGGATATGCCGCCGCTCTTGGGGATATTATGTGCATGAATGATATCTTCTGCCTAAATCCGGAGAAGCCGAAGGTGCTTGAACCATTTGCGGATATCCAACCTCAGATCGACCAGATGAGGACTTTGCGTGTTGATAGCCTGAAGGGTTTCACTGACGAAGCATTTGCCGGGGCCCCCGCAAA
Organism: Monosporascus sp. GIB2; assembly: GCA_004155935.1. Lineage (NCBI taxonomy): Eukaryota > Fungi > Ascomycota > Sordariomycetes > Xylariales > Monosporascus > Monosporascus sp. GIB2. Next base: position 175,020 of record QJNV01000052.1, read on the forward strand.
CAGGTCAGTATACCCCTACTCTTTTTGGTTTTGAAGACGCTAATTTCAAATAGGGTTGTGAAAATGTCTACAACTGTCAAGGCGGACACTGAGATCCTTGAATATGCTGTAAAAACATATCACGCGTCCTTTGAGAAGTTGAAGGGGGTGGAAAACCTCCTTTTTTCGATCACTTTCGAGCCAGTGCCTGTATCCTTGATTGAGCAGTCCATTTCTCGCGGCGGAAACTCTCTGGGACTCAAGGCGTCAGATGGTCCTCTGGTTGTGGTGCTGTTTTACACCTCTTGGGACAGTCCCAGTGATGACGAGAAGGTGTACGAGGCCAACAAGGAGGCTCTTGAAACCATCGACAGCGAGGCACAGAGCAAGAAAGTATCCGCGGCCTATCGATATTTGAATTACACTTTCACTCACCAAGATCCTATCAGTTCATACGGGCCTGAGAGCAAGGCACATTTGCAGGCTGTCAGCGCAAAATATGACCCAGAAGGATTCTTCCAAACGGCAGGCGTAGGGCCATTCAAGCTCTAAAAGTGAGCTTTTGGAATATTCATGTACCTAGCATTCATTGCCCTACGACTACACGACGTTTTAGAGTGTGAATGGTAACTCTCCTAGGGCTTTCTGGCCAACGACCTTAACTCGTTTGATATGTATTTTCGCGATAAATGCTTAGCTGTTGCCCTCCCATTACCTGTGGGCGTATTGTAAGTATGATAATTCATCACTATACGTGCCTAGCATATGACCATGATTACAATACCGGCAGACCGGTACCTGCTATGCGTATGCCAGGAATAAATAATATTGAGCAAGAGGGAAATGCAAGGTACTCCTATATCCCACAGGCTCCAGATTCTAGGTTCGTACCCCAGCTTCTTCGAGCATTTGCCAGGGCTCACTATACCGAGGCTAGCTCCTGGCGGCCACTTCATATCTCTCCTTTCCCATAATCCTATCTCATTTCACGCCGATGCATGTACCTATTCTGCGCGACCATGGCAAGTACACTCAAGCAACAGATCGACTTGTGGTAAATAACTCCCGGCGATCACACTGCGGGCTGGCGTGTCGACTGGACTCTCGGCTCCAGTCCGTTGGCGTCAAGAAAGGCCCGCCCTTATACAGGTGTGGCTCTCCATCCCGCCATGTAGCTGACATCCAATCCAGCGATTTTTCGGTGGGGCCGTCGCTGCTTTATTTACCATGCCGCCGCCAGCCATCTCGTAACCGAGCCAACGCTGGCAGCTCGAAATGAGCCTGATATCCTGAGCCTGCATCTCGAATGCCTCAGCGTTTGCGGGCGGTGTCAAAGCACTAGAGTCGTTACGCCACTCAGGGCCGGTGCCAACACAAGCACACTCCAACTGCAACTGTTGCAGAACGGTCGAATTAAGGTTATCGCCCTAGCCACCTCGACCGACTTTAACACGCCGATCGGTCCCACAGTCCCCCACCGCTTGGGATCTCCTCCCGCCCCCGAAGCCCGTGCCCGATTTCGGCCGCGTTCTAGCTCGCTAGTCGGTCCGTCACTGGCTTCCCGCACACCTCTCTGGGGAGATCATTCCCGTGACGAGCCGGCTGTTGGTGCTGAATCCTAAAGGCGGCTTCCCCATCGACGGCACCTGCGATGACTGGTATGGCTGCAAAGGAGACGAGGAGCGCATGGACGCTACCTTCCTGGCTATGATAGCCGACGTGATCCCTTCCATGTCTGACATGCTTCTGTACAAGGGCGGGCTATACGACGCGTACGCTTTTTTCCCCCAGAAGATGGAGAAGTGGGTCGAGGAGTACCCTGGACGGTCCTGCCGAGATAACGAACTCTGTTACCGAAGCTATGATAGCAGCGACGTACAATAACAGTGTCACTCTAGACCTAAGGCACAAATCCATTCCCCAAGCGGATCCGGGTCGCTCTGGAAGATTCTGTCAAAGTCTATATTCCTGCACCTCTCGCGTAGTTCATCTTCGAGAGTAAAGAAGCGGTTAGGGCGAAGCTTCCAGCTTCTTAGGCAGGAGATATCTGCTTACTGCCATCGCTCGGTGCCTCATCAACCTCCACAATTGGGTGTCCTATTAATCGGTTAGAGCAGACTGCTTACTTGCAATAGCGATACCGAGGCCTACTGCTTTCACGTTCCCCGGGTGATGGAACATATAAAAGCTTGCATCGATCACAAGAGCGACTTTCTAGGAAAGTGGGTCCACTCCCCCCTATTCGAAAGGGTTAAGCCTAGGACTTTGTCTAGGACTTCGAAGAAGTTGCTTAATAATACAGTTATTCGTGTATATATATAGCCCTGAATTCCCCCAGCTGTTGTTGGGTTTTTAGAGCTTTTATTATTATCATCAATAATACTTCTGCGACACCCCCTGAGTCTCCGTCCATACAAATCCTTCTAGAGTAGCCTCGCCTACTGTCGTAATTCCATTTCTTACAGACTTGCTTCTGGTGCGAGGGTGGTGTTTGTAGGGGCGCTTTGATCCTTGTCCTTGATATCCACCGCGTCTCAAATTTCGTTATCGTCGTGCACAGCGGTGTTCCTGTACTGGTAAATTTGACATTTCCCTCAATGTCCAATATTTTCTCACTAATCTCGGTCTGCTTGCGCCCTTTCTGCTCTATCTGAACTACCATGGGTGTTTGCACTTCCGGTTACAGTAACATAAGTTGGGTTCTTTCCTTCAGTGCCCTCATTACGGGACTCCTTGGTTTGAGCCCGTCAAAGATAGATTGAATACCCGTTGGATCCCATACTAAGTGACTGGCCTTTAGCTGGGGAGACTACACATCTATATATATGCAAGTGGTGTGGGGCGCCAATGCCCCCTATTCTAACAGAGCCTCGCAATCTTACGTATTGTCTGTTAACCGTACTCCACGGGGGTTGCTTGGAGTAGTGGAGGGACTACGCCGCATTCGCGAGTGCCCATGTTTGTTTTTGCGCTCTTACCAAAATTGTGCGGTTTTAGCAATCCATGCGGCACGATACTGAAGGGCCCGCTTGACATTGAAAGAGTCGTAATGGGAACGCGGAGGCGGATTCCGATTCCCAAGTAACAAGGTCTCGACGCGACAATGCGAGTTCTATGGCAACGAGGGAATCATGAGAGAGATGACAGCACCGATAGGCACCCTGATTCCTCCCGATCGTCAATCGGCGGTTGACAAGGTCCGCGCATCTAGAGGGCATACAATTGGCCGCGGTAGACTCGCTGCTGACGCTTCGCCTCGCACCATGTATCGCAAGCGTGAGATATGCGGCGTTACGCCCTGGTCTCGACCAGTGACGAGTAAACCCGCGCCATGACGGCTGCTGCGACATTGATTTAGAATAAACTGGTCGCGTGGCTATGAAAGGCCGGCAATGCTTTCGAAATGGAGATCATGGCTAAATGTGGCATGTGCAATGCTAGAAACAGGCGCGCGTCAATTTGGCTTTGCATTGGGGTCGCCAGTTCTGAATCTGGCCTGCTCATAGCTGGCCGTCGCCGCAAACATAACCACAATGGCGTTTGCTTATTGCATTACCGCCACGACTTGCGTTTCCGGATTTACTTTAACCAGGTTCCATGAAGCCGAAGGGATCGCAAACTGAAACTAACCTCTGCGACAGAACCCGAGGTCGAGCCCTGCTAAACAAGCCCACGCTTGCACTCGCCCTTCTGGTTCCGGAGCGAGAACCAGGGACGCTGAGCCTGCTGGGAGGTCATCCTTTAGGGGGAAAGATCCCGGGACAGGAAAAGATCCGGTCTATCAAGTCACAGCAGATGAGCGTCACTGGAGAGAGGGGAAGGTAATACTAAGGATGCAGAGCCAGCCGATAATAACACCGCCGGCCATAGTGGAGCTGTATATAATGCGCTGAAAGGCTGTGAGGAGGACGACGTCCATATCGCGGCCGCAGACTAGGAAACTCTTACCCCGGGTATGAGCCCGTCAACCAGCATCCGGCTTGGCCCAGCTACGCCGTTTTCGGAGCCGGGAAGTTAGGTGGTCGAGTTGTTAATGCTTAACCCATAATAAAGTATCGCTTTCTGTCGGATAAAAGGAGAAATCAGTTGTTATATTTAACTAAGCTAGTTACGTCAATTCTCTCAAAGTGTATTACATTTGTATGGAAATAGAAAGGTGCAATTTGAGGACAGAGGTGGTGAGGCCTCTGTCCCTAGAAATAACACCCAATGAGGTAATTACATATACACCTTCGAGATAAATAAGGGTTAGGAGAATGTAATTATATCATTTGAATGCCTATTATAGAAGGTGCGAAGCGGAGACTTGTTTAATGGGAACAACACAGCTATGCGTCTCGGCCACAGACATATGAGAGACACCAAAGCTACATGACATCGCGTTACAAAGTCATGATTCTTGTAGACGCTAACGAATAACAGCTTGCTTCGCTATATCGACCACGAGTCATTGAAGAAGCTGGACAGCCCACTTGACATGAACGCAATTAAAGTTGTTTATAAAAGAAAGTCTACGTACAATACCGGGGGAATCGGGGTTAGTAAGGCACGTAAAGCCAACAGGTGAATCGTTTAGATCATACTACTTCTCAAAATCGGATTAGGCGCTCAGGGGTGTCGTGCTAACTCGATGTTAGCCGTAGGAATTAGCCAACAAAAGATCAGCACGGACGAAATCTAGAGTATGCCGGAGAACCCCCTGACTAGGTCGTATACCCCCTGCTCGACTGCTTCAATATACATAGATGAAGTCCTCGTTCTTCAGATCCGATACATCCTGGAGACCCTTGTCTTCCTCGACTCCTCGGGGATGCTCGTGCTGCTCAAGCTCGGCGCCCTTGCTCTCTGCCATCTTTTCCTTCCTAACCATGGATCGGTCGACGAGGTTGGAAGACTTGCCCAGCTGTTCCCGCGTCTTCGCATGCTGCTTATTCAAAACCAGGAGCCACATCGGGATGAGGCTGCCGTAGTCAGCAAATGATCCCGAATGGGTATCGCGGAACCGGATATAGAGACTTACAGCCCTAGGATTCCCACGAGAACGAAGATGATCAGATTGCAGATAAGACCAGGACGGTAAAGGGGCGCGTCCTTGGTGTTGAACAGGAGAGGACCTATGATGTTGCCTGTGCACATTCCCATCTATAGCGCCTGGGTCAGTGATTGAAGTCGAAATAGCGGGCATCGCGGGCTTTGGATGTTAACTCACAAACATGACGGCGGAGCTGGTCTTCTTCTTGGTATCGCCTCCGGTGTTCTGAGCGGACCAAGCGTAAATCATGGGAGTGATAGCGGCGAGTATCATGACCAAGTAGTAGCCAAGGAGCAAGACCCCCTTGTTATTCTCATTGCGGGGGACGGTCAGCATGAGAATGGCGCCGAGAGTTGGAAAGAGACTGAGGCCGGCGATGACGACTCCCTTGCGCCCAATCCTCGTGGAAACCCACGCAGAACCGATAATAGCCACAATCTGGATAACACCTGACGGCATGCTGAAGAGAATCGCGCTGAAGCTCGTGAAACCAAAGTCCCTGATGATGAGGTTCCCGAAGATGCTCATCCCTCCGCTGGCGATACTGGGATGGGGACTGTTAGTAGCCCGATGCTCTGAGGCGGATAAGCGTCTTTGGACTTACGAGATGGCTGTGATGAGTATGAACCACAGCAGGGTCTTAAAATCTAAGAATGTCTCTCTGACGTGCTCCCACTTCCACTCCCGACTAGCGACACCCATCTGATTGGCGCGCAGACGCTCGACAGCAACTACTTTCTCGCGCTCTTTGAGATACTTGGCTTCCATTGGCGAATCAGGCATGAAGATTACGAAGACCACCCCGAAGATGACGGTGAGGGCTCCACAGAAGATGAAGACAGTCTGGTACCTGTATATCTTCTCGCTCGCGATATGCCCGAGGCCATAAGTAGCCAGACTGCCTACAACGAATGTCACGCCGTTCATCGAATTCCAGTACGAGGCACGAAGCGTTTGTTCAGACCGCCGCCACCACATCTGGGTCACCGCCAAGCAGGAGGGTGCAATCATGGCCTCGAAGGAGCCAAGGAGGAATCGCAGCACCAGCAAGGAGCGGAAGTTAGTGCAGGCCGCCATTATCGCCGCACACGATCCCCAGCCAAGTATAGCAACGCCGATGACTTTCCCAGTGGGAAACTTGACCAGCAGTAATGCTGCCAGGGGCTGGAAGATGAGTTGGGCGAAGTAGAGTACGGATCCCAGCCAGGAGTATTGCATCGACGTCAGGTTCGCGTCCTCCATAATGCCGAATATGGAGACGTACGAGAGCGCTGACTTGTCGAGCTGCTGGAAGAAGTAAGCCCCGAGAATCAGGGGCAGAATCCGATAGTCGATGCGCTTAAGGACCTGGCGCTCCTCCTCGTAGTCGAACGTGACCTCGCCATACTCGGCGATAAATAGGGCGGCTTTATCAGCTTTGCCAGTGCCGGCTGCCCGACCGGGAGTCTCCGTTACGGGCATGATGGCATCGTTGTCAGCCGCCACCGGAGCCGGAGTAGGTCGATCGTCTGCCATGTCGAAGGTAGTCTGACCGCAAGGTGCGATATTGCCCAGCGAATGTCAAGTGTGAGACGCAATCGGTATAAGGTCCGCAACGGAAGTGAATCGAGGAGGAGGCGGGAACGGGGACAGTGCAGAACTCGCTACTTATAGTAGTGTGAGTTATCGCCAAGAACCCCGGGCTTTGAAGATGCGAAGACCCCCTGTCGCAGACGAAGATGGCCACGTGGGACCGCGAGGGTCGCATACAGATCTGACGAAGGCCGATCCGAGTCCCATTGCAGAGGATGTCTCTCTTCACCGGTACTTTCAAGTAAACGCCAACTCTCGAAATGATCAATGATTGGGGGAATAATTGCGTTGGGCAGTGGTTTCCTAATGGTGAGGACTATAGCAAGGAATCAAGTGACGATCTCGCTGCGTATAAGTGGGATGAGCCATCTAGTCTTGAGGGTTTCCAAGATTGATCCCTGTAGATGGGGTTGGTTGTGATGGCTTCCGTCATATCAGCAAAGAGAACTCAAAGGACCCCTTGCCCCAATAACTTTGATCATTGGGTATTCCGATTCTACCAACCCCATATCGCCCCATAACCCCCGCGCGGATTCATCTGGGGACCCCAGCATCGGCTAAAATGTACCGACATTCGGGACTGGCGCCTTATCAGCAACCTCGGCTTCCCAGGGCTTGTAGCTCAACGTTGCGGCTCGTCCGGTGCTATTGGATATAAGGGTCGCTCAACTATTGGCTATGGCGTGTCAGGAAATAGCAACGTTAACATTCAAATACCACAAAGTTGGTCCTATGATATCCAGTACTCCGCCTCTTTCTTCGTACTCCTATCGTCTATGACGATCGTGCACAATTGACCCGAGATCAGTAATACAAGAAACTCTTGGCTTGGAGACACTGAAGCGGGGTTCGCTAGGGATCTTTCCCCAACTTCTCCAATGCTCGCTCCCTGCCTTGCAGCACTGCTCTGCCAGGGAGGGGTGACAGGCTATACTTGCCTTATATGAAAGGACAAGGACTTGACAACGTTTGCTCTTAAGCCTCGACACTATTCTTGGTTGTTCCGTAGCCCCTTGCGTCTTTGATCTGGAATGCGTCTCGCAGTTCTCCTCGGTTGGTGACCCCTGACCCAGAAGAAAATCAACTCTACTTCTCATGTTTCATCCACGATGATCACGAAGAAGAGGTATGCCCTTGTCGGCGCTGGCGGTCGCGCAATCTTCTTTTATACGGCCATCGCGAAGGACTACGCTGCGACGTCTTGCATAGTCGGCATATGTGATACGAACCAGACGCGCATGAACTATGCCAACTCGAAGCTCGAGACTCTCGGCCATGGCGCCGTACCTACATTCCTCGCTTCCGACTTCGACAGGATGATCCAGGAGGCGAAGCCTGACGAGGTGATCGTAACGACGATAGACCGTACTCACAATATCTACATCGTACGAGCCCTCGAGCTGGGATGCAACGTGATTACCGAGAAGCCTATGACGATCGACGCCCCGAGGTGCCAGGAGATCTTCGATGCCGTGGAGCGGACTGGCAAGAAGGTACGGGTGACTTTCAACTACCGGTACGCACCGCACAACACCAAGGTGGCGGAGCTGATCCGCTCGGGGGCCATCGGCACGGTGACCAGCGTGCACTTCGAGTGGATGCTCAACACCTCCCACGGCGCCGACTACTTCCGCCGCTGGCACCGCGACAAGCGCAACAGCGGCGGCCTGCTGGTGCACAAGAGCACGCACCACTTCGATCTCGTCAACTTCTGGCTCCAGACGCGGCCGGCAACGGTGTATGCGCAGGGAGACCTGAAGTTCTACGGCCGGGAGAACGCGGAGCGCCGGGGCATGGCCGGGTTCTACCACCGCGCTCACGGCAGCGAGGTCGCCAAGACGGACCCCTTCGCCCTGCATATGGAGGAGAACCAGCAGTTGAAGGCCATGTACTTGGACGCGGAGCATGAGGATGCGTACTATAGAGACCAGAGCGTATTTTCAGACGGGATAAGTATCGAGGACACGATGAATCTGCTGGTCCGATACAAGAACGGCGCCGTCATGACGTACTCCCTCACGGCCTACGCTCCGTGGGAGGGCTTTCGCGTCAGCTTCAACGGTACGGGCGGCCGCTTGGAGCTTGAAGTCGTGGAGAACAGCTACGTCAACTCAGGCGGCGACCAGTCGCTGGAGGGTTCGCTCGAGAGGCGGACCTTGATCCTGCGGCCTCTGTTTGAGAAGCCGAGAGAGATCGAGATTACCGACGGAGTCGGTGCTCACGGTGGAGGTGACACCGTTCTGCTGAACGATATTTTCGGCGAGCCCGTCACCGATGAGTACCTGCGCGCGGCAAGCCATGTCGATGGGGCATTGTCGATCCTGACGGGGATTGCAGCGAATAGGTCGATCGCCACTGGACAAGTGGTAAATGTAGATGACGTCCTCCGGATACCTTAACGCTAGCCGTAACGGTTAAGGCCATCTCGGCTAGAACTTCATATGACACTCTCCTCAAATTTAGTTGCACAATCAAGGACCCGAAACAAATCTTCTGAGGAGCTGTTCGCATTGGTTTACGTGACGAGCTCTGTGCATAGTCAGACTTCGAAACTGCGAGATAGGGGGCAACTCTTCGGGTACAAGCTAAAACCCCTCATGTCCGGTTATAACACCCCTTACGGACGATTACCTACTTGCCTCGGCAGCAGGTAGTACAATCCCAGTGGCGTATTTCCACGTGGTTAATATTACCAACTTAGGCAGTATTAGCCTTATTTAAGGAACCCAACTGGATCCGGACATATTCATTAACAGTCCGTTTCTCGAGGAGACAGCTGGGAGCCTCCTTTTAATGGCCAAGCGATCATGTGGTACTGCTCCTTGGCCGCCCCATTCTGTAGCTTGAGAAGGTGATACTGAAAAGGTGGTGCCTATGGATCGAATGAATGTACCGAAATTGAACGCGGACAACGGATTCCGGCTAAGGCCTGATCCGCGGCCTGAAAGTCCCCCATATATGAACATATCAGCATATTCCAGATCCTGCAAGACTTTCCTGTGCATACATCCTTGATCCTATGGTAATAGACGTACAAGTGCATGAGTGTCAGTGTGAGCAGAAAACGAAAGTAGAAAAAGGAAAGATCGCAACAAAAGGATCATAGGAAGAAGAACTGTAGCCATGCGAAACATAATATACCTAGCCCGCAGTTGTCCTACACATATCTACACCACTATGGGACTTCCAGCGGAAAGCCCCTCTCTCAACCCTTATAAAGGCGGTAATTAATTCAAACTTACATGGCCGGTCATTTCGGACACATACTCTACTGGAGAGCACAGCATACGTAAAAGTCAAATCGCACGTCGATATTTCCAGCTACCAGCTACCATATTCTAGTTTGGCTTTTCCGTACTTCATCTCGTGCCACATAACATCGTTACACTTCTCTTTTACCCCCCGTCTTTCTCGTTGCCGTCATCATCATCTAATATACATATACACAACTTTATGTCCTTTCTCAGCGGCGATCGGATTACCTCCGGACACCTTACCGGCTTTGCTTGCAGCTAGGCAGTGAAGTTCTCTCCGCGAATTCGACATTGGGTCGGCGAGCCCGGAGTCTGAGTAAACAAGAAATGGCGTTGCTTGGCCTTGCCGGAATGAACTAGCGGCGGGAAGCTCATCCATAGTAGAAGGAAAGAAAAATAGATCGGAAGATTGCTCGACTTGCTAGGGATCGAGGTGTGATGTGCAGACACGCATATGAGAGTATGCCCTGGAAGACAAAATGAAGAGATGTGGATTTGGAGGGGAAACGACTGGCCGGTTCAATGCAAATGCTCATTATATTAGCAAAGGGAAAGAGCAAGCGAAAGGCACCCAATGCGAATATTGCCGTTCTGAGTGAGCTACCTAGCCCACTCTCCTCGTCTCAAATATCACCCTTTCGTTTCGTCATTACTTCATTTCCCATGCAGCTTCTCCTTTAGGTACACCACAGCGGCATAGCCGGAACAGCACAGGGTAGTCATGCCGTGGGCGCACCACGGGCACTTGACCATAGTCGTGATGGCGGCCGAGACGCCGAGCGTCTTATCCTCCACAATCGAATCCGGTTTGGCCATGCATTCGTATACCCTCGCCGGCATGTCATGGAAGAAATGGCAACTACAGCACTCGACGAGCATCTTGGCCATGGGCTCTGTCCGACCTGGACTTACTGCGCCCTTCGTATTCCTATGAGGAAGTTGAGGCCGCAGCACGCGAGGAGCGGGCATGGAGACGCCCGAGACTGTTTTTCTTGCTTCCTGCAAGTACGCAGCGCCCGCAGAAACCAGAGCCTGAGAGTCCTGGCTACTCGGACTGCTATTCCAGGTCTTCTTTAGAGCTGGTCTCAGTGGTTCTTCCGAAGGTTCCGGGGCTGGAGAGCTGGGAGCGCTAGTAACGGTAACCGATAGCTTACTCGTATTTTTTATGGCATTGCGGGACTGACGTTTTGGAGGCGGCAGTAACCGCGTCGACGGTAGGTCAAGTGCGGATTGAGCTCTAGGGGGTAACGAGTCTCCGGGATTGTTCTTGCTGCTTAGTTCCCCTGCGATTTCTTCCTTCAAAGCATCTGCAAATGTGATCGAGGTGGGCGTTGACACCAGTGCCGGACTAGAGCCAAAGCCGTCATTTCCGCCCAACGAGGTCGAAGAATGGTTTTCGAGATCGAGCGGTAGCGCAGAGCGGCTCCAGTGGTCATCTGAAGGGTTGGCCTCTTTGCTGGCAGGGCGTGAGCTCGATGACGAGGGGGCTGTAGGGGAAAGAGGGAAGGTCCTTTGCCTCGGGGCCTCTTCGCTTGCTAGGGCCGACCCCACTGCTCCGGTCCTGTTTAAATCCAAGTGCGATGGCGGACGGCTTTTCTGAGAATGTGGCCTCGAGCTATCTGGCGTCGTTTCATAGGATGGCGACGGTGGCGTATTACTGAATGTAGACGATGATGATCTCCCCGACGTGCTATGACTGGTTTCGTGCTGTTGGGACTGCCTGGTAGATGTGCTCCCCGCGTCTGAACCGCTGAAGGCCTTTGCAGTCTTTGCAGATACGCCTAAGCGCTCAAAAGACTGTACTTCGTTGTCTGGGACCCGAGCAGGGTTGACAGGCGAATCCTGTGGTTTGTGCCCGTTTACCGGTGTATCAACATAATTCCGATCAGAAGTCGTCCGAACCTCTGGGGCGAGCGGGTTTTCCGACTCTAGGACTTCTCTTCCAGAAGAAGGGTTTTGAGATGCATCCGCCCGCTCTGCTTCCTCGGAACTTGCAGTTCTACTCAGAGTATGCAACAAGTTCTCCAACGGAGAGCGCAACTCTAACGAAGGAGGCGTGTATGCTTCGTTGATAAAGTTGAAATAATCTGTCGATGACTTAGGACGTAATGACCGCGCGTATGTCCGCATATTTCCTTCATTCTGCGCCTCTGGCTTTGCCGTCTCTGACTTTGCTACCTCTGATTTTGCTGCCTCTGATTTTGCCGCCTTCGAGAACTCACTAGCTTTCGACATCCCCCCGCCGGTTTCTAGGTCGGACGTCACGGCTCGTCCGATGGATGGCGGCATTGGGGGAGGTTCTGTGTGTGGGGACGTCTTGAATGGACTGTCATCCCTTTCGCGGAAGGCTGGATGGATCGCAGACATGGAGTTTCTAGGAGCCGCCCGACTCTTATCTCTGCGAGGGCGGCGCGACGCGGAATCGGACTGGTGTTCGTGTGTGGACACATAATCATCGTCTTGGCTAGACGAAGCTGGATCTTGTTCGACGTTATCAGGATTCCTTACTGGCCGTTGTCCACGACTATTCGCATGACTGTCGTCATGGTATCTTTGCTCATACGCAGCATCCTTTTCAGCTTGGGCATTCATATCGCGACTATCCGAATGGCGGACTATTGAATCATCATGGTTTTTCCTATGATCTTGTAGTTCCCATGCCCGCTGTATGTCTTCTTGACTACCCCCCACCATCGAGTCGCGGTCGGAAGTCGGCGTAGAGGGTACATGAGGATGGTAACTTGATGGTTGATGAGCTTCGGGACGGCCAGACCCGTTGTTTGAATTCCTCAATCCTAGAGGCCGGGTAGCATCTTGCCGGTCGAGAGGGGGACTCGTTGTATCAGAAATAGTCGACTCGTGCTTAAACCTCCGGGGAAATGATGATTTGGTAGTGGCTGGCGCAGATCCTCCCGAGCTACTCGGCCTCCCCATGGGCGGGGCCGTCGGCTGAGTAACTTCATCATCCCGAGAAGGAGGACGAATAGCGGAATTGCTACCACCTTCTCGTGGGCGATGGTAGAGATACGAAGGGCCTCTGAGTTTATTCAATGTCGACGAGAGCAAAGATTGGCTTCGTGCATGGTTAGAACCAGCGGACGGGGGACGCATCGATAGGGGTCTCTTTTCTAGAGACGAATGAGAACGGTTGGAAGAGTCAGTTGTAGATTTCCAGGAGCTCATAAAGCCGGTATTTATTCCGGTACCCGTAGTGTGAGACTTCTTCGACTGTGGCACCGACGAGCCTTCGTCTTGGCTTGGCCGATTACCCTGTGCGCCCACCAGGGAATTCTCCGCCAACCTCTTACCAGCTGACCCGTTTCCATGCTGTAGCTTGAAGCCTGATAGAAACCTTCTATTTTTGGGTCTGTCATCGCTCTGTTTCTGGTTGTCGTCTTCAGCCATTTTATCCTGCTGGCCTAACCGCGCGACGTCGGCACCCGTCGCGTCGTGCTTGTGGCGAGTCTCTAGCTCCGGGGTTGATTGTGACCGGTCCGAAGGCATTAAGGGTGTCTGTGGTGGAGGCTTGCTCAACCGGTTCACCTTCTTCTTCGGCACCTTCGCTGACGTTTCTTCGTGTTTCTTCTGCGCTTGTTTTAAGTCGCTTTTCTTGGACCTCGCCGTCTTCTTACTCCACCCTTCCCAACTAGGCGAGTGGCAGATGGAAGACTGGTCTGAAAGGTCCGATTCGTCCCCGTAGGGGTCAGAGAACGTCACGGTCTTAGTACGTTCCTCCTTCACAAGGTAAGGCTCCTCGTGGGAAGGACTTGGTTTAGGTGGCGTATTTGGCGCCGACAAAGATGGTATAGAGATTGACAAGGGCGGAAGGGTAGAGCTGCGGCTCATAGCCTTCATGATCTGCTCCTGGTTCGACAGAGGTGGATGACCACTTGCACGCCGAGTCCGAGGTGCAGAGCTAAGCTGGGCGGATTCAGAGTTCGTAGTCGGTGCTGAAGTCGCTGCTGGGGTACTGTCTCGGACGCGCTGCATCTGTTGTATGGGATCACATATCCTATCAGTGACAGGCTGTTATATGTAGGGATGAGGATGTATATAGCATAGCTTAACAGGGACATCGAGTGGAAGCAGCATGCCAGACGAGGACGTACCTTGTACTTTTTCTCCAGCTCGAGCATCCGAAGAAAGCTTTCGGATCTCGGTGGCATACTAACCGAATCCGAGCGCTTTGCTTTGATCATGGTGCCAGCTACTATAACTCACCAGCAGTCACCATAGAGTGCGAGTGCGAGTGCGGGTAGTGGTGGTGGTGGTGATGGTGGTGGGAGTGATGAAGGTTCGCTGTGGACAATATGACAACTGCCGGCTGGCCGCAAGAGGAGGCACAATAACGGCACGAACACGGCGCTCGGAGCTCCTTGCTGACAGATCAATGTGAAATCATTTTTCCCTTGACTAGAGTCTGGGTGAATGCGGAAAGGCGAGCGGATATACCCAGCTCGTCTTAATTCCAGATGAGAATGTCCGTCTAGCGGTGATCCCGGCGTTATTCAGTATGGCGACAAGTAAAGCCTAGATGGCGCATCGTAGTATACTGTTCCCCGCCGGCCCTGGCCCGAAAAACCGAGAAAGAAAAAGGAAAGAGACGGTCGGAATATGAACAGAAAGGTCCAGATCGCAATGAGCACCCGATATTGCGACCATATGAAGCGGGTGTTTAAAGCTGGACTGCAACGGGGTTAGGATGTTGATTGACTTTGGAGATAATACTCGTGTACCCCACAAGAAGGGCGGGCTACCTTGCTCTATGCAAGGATGCAAGGGACGAACATTCGGAATTATCGATTAACGTTTTCTAGATGCAGGCCAATATTACATGGTACAAGGGTAAAGTAAGGGTAGTGGAAGGCTGAAACGATGGTGATTGTTGGTAAAAAGAGGCGTTAATGCATAGGTAGCCTTAATATCAAAGGCGGCGTAGCGAGTGACAGATAATGAGTGTGAAGAAGAGACGCCCGGGATGAAGAGAATGATTTGATTTCAATATGAACGAGAATTAGATACCGGGTACCTAGGTTAAACTGAAGGTTTCAAGATTGGTTGGATACTACAGACGAAGAGGCGACAGAATCCATACGTACCGGCGGTCAACCCGATGTGTTTGTGTTTCCTCCTCTTACATAGGTACATACAACATGTCAGAGACATTCGGTACAATCAAACGCCTCACATACATGTATGTACCTAGGTGGTCACTTGTCTTCCTCTATCTATACCTACCTAGATACCTAGTACTTGCCCCCTTGGGTGCTATGGAAAACAAGAATTCCTCCCTCTGAGGAAGCCCCGAGAAGCAAATAGTTACATGTCGACTATGTCGACTGTAACGATGACGAGTTTGAGCAGGGCATAACCACTTTAACTAGGTACCTAGATATGCAGTTGAACTAAATTCGTACCTAGAACACGCTACCCAAGCCATGTACCCGTGGTGATGGTCAAACACGAGAGCGGGAATCGATCGATAGCGGCGGGACTGGAGTCAGCGACATTTCGGCGAATTGGCCATTCTGCGGGGCCGGCGGGGGCTGTCAGAGGAGGCTGGCTGGCAGGGGGCCATCTGGCCGTCTGGTACAATATGGCAATACTGTTACTCGGAGGAATGGATCTAAAGCCCGGTACGATACCGACAATGGTGTTACGAAGATATTTCTAGGGAAAGTGGACATGAGATAGGCAATTGGATTATTTTAAGAACCTACTTAGGATGGATGGAGCGTAAGGCAGGTTTACTACCTACCTAGGTACGTATGTATGTTTGCGACTTGCCACTAACTTAACCACCAACACCGAGTACCTAGGTAGGTGGGTAAGCAAGAACCTCTTTACACTGTGGAGTACCTTGACAGCGGGTATGCGGAGAGAATACACAAGAGGTAGATAAGTAATCTATCAAGAGTATGAAGAAGCGTCAAGCAAGTTCGCTTTAAACTGCATCAGCAAGCCTAATTAAACCAAGTGCAGTTAGGTAGATAAGTTCGCATCACAGCGGAACAGAACCCAGGTAGTCTCCGGACGGCGGAAGCTACTGTAGTTGAAAGACGACTATTTCCGGGGGGGGGGGGATGTCACGCTTCCACAGTGCAGTTCGTGAATGGCCGAACAGTCGACCTGCATGGAGATCAGTACGTTTCCACTCTCTGTAGCCGTCAGCCGTGTCTGTTCGTACTATATGCTGCTTAGTGCATGGCTGCAACATGCCCAGAAATCAAGATTCAAAAATAGACGACGGCCATGATGAGGCTTGACGGGGGCTTGACGGGCCTGTTACTCTTCGGGCAGTTAACAATCTTTTGTTAGAAACATGACATTACAGGACGGAGGTACGGTTAGGTAAAGGATGCAGTTCCACGTCTCCCAGCAGAGTCTGGCGAATCCCTAGGAGGTAGATTACGTGCCGTGGGAAAGTGACAAAGACCTGGACGTCTGCATGTTAGCGACTCCGCCTCCCGAAAGCGTTAGCAACTTCCCACCATTTGGCCCCTTCTAGCGCTTCGTTATCACGATACAGCGAGCGAAACTTCAATTGCGGGTAAGGTCACGCACCAGAGACGCCACCCACGTATATTGGAAACAACCTCTTTCACTCCGCATCCTCCTTGACAGCGCTGGAGCAATTGGAGCATTTTGCTGGCTCTCTCTGACTAACAGGTTCTCCTCCTCGACGACATACCTGGTCAGGACATTAATAAGCGCATGACCTTGGCGAGGATTCAAAGAGCCTGCATTCATTGCTGGCCAGTCAGTCATCACAATATCTGTCAAAGGGCATTGCTTCCTGCGTTTGGGTTCGAGCGGTTAGTTCTTAACGCAGCCGCTAGATCCGACCTAACCGACTTTAACCGCAGTCCTAACCACCATACCACTAACATTCGAGACCAGCACTGCATGTCGTCGTTGTTGTTGCTGTTGGGTTATCAGATTAACCGCTCAGCCCGCTATGCTGCGTCTGACCACCCACACAACCCCGGCACCTCTATCCGCCTGTTATACCCTACGTAGTAGGCAATAAGCCCATTTACATTCCCCCGAGCTCATTTCAGAAGAGCCTTTTTAGCGGCGCTTAACCGATTTTACCATACATGTATGGAATAAACATTCACGACTGTAATTTCGGAATCTCTCAACGGCACCTCAGTGTCGTTCAGTGTGTGTCCCGCCCTTCTGGATACTAAGAGTTGGCTGTCGGGCTGGCAGACAGAGAGGAAAGCAGGCCTGGAGTGACGCTCCATTCAATAGTGTTTGCCTCCAATCCGAGCTGAGGCTCAGCTGCTCGTATTTGCAACCCTGTGTCTTAGCCTGCCTTAGTACGACGCACGACAAGCTGGCCATGGCCTGCCGAGCGCCAGAAAGCCCACAAATCTCCAGCACGGTCTAACGGGGGCTACGGATTATTATCGAACGTATCTTCCAGCATCCACTGGCAAAGGGTTCGTCTAACTTGTGTAGAACGTGATTCAAAACAAACCTTCATTCGCGAGGGTATCTTAGAACTGCAGTATGTAAGCTCAAAGGCAAACCCCGCCTAGGTGCCTAGACATGCCAAGTGTGTACGATAATAACAAAGTCGATCGTATTCTGCACCAAGCAGACCTGCGGCTCTCAGGGATTGAGACTGTAATGCACCCATACCTCATCGCCGAGAGCAAATCCCCCGACTCCGACTAAAGGCCTCCCCTTCGAGTCGCTCGCCATCTCTGATGCCTTAGGCCTGCGAAACCAGCTCAGAAGTCGCAGCCGGAGCTCATTCGGGATCTTCAGGCCAGGAGCAGTCCACTTCGGCTCCGACCTGTGTTCCTGCGGCTCATCCTCCGTCCCCCGAGCTTTCGTGTCCAAGAGCCCCTCGTCCACCCGATTGGTGCGGCTATCTGTTCTGAAGGGAGTACCTCTTCAAGAACTCAAGCGGTGGGGTAACAGTCAGATAGATTGTCCGTGTTCCATTTGCCATTGTTTTGATGAACAGCGACATCATGTTAAAATACAGGACTGCAAAGTCGGTCCGCAAGAAATTTGTTGAGCCTTTGATGGTCATGTTCCAGCAGGGGACGTCTGCCTCCCCTGCCTCGCTGCACACATCCATAACCCTCTGAATATTTCTCCGGCCAAATGCATAATCGCCTCCAAGCTGATCGCCAGCATACGCTTCTGCAGCTTTTCTTGAGTAGTCTACCCCGAGACCAGCACGGCAGATCCCAGGCGTCCAATACGCCTCAGTCAAGCCATGAAAATCCGCCAGTGTGGCTGGCTGCCTGAACTGTTTTTGTGTCTCCAAATGAATGCCCCTGTTGCTATGACGTGCGTCAAGAATATTCGACCAGCCGAGTTGGTTCAGTCAATGCCCTCCAGACCTCTTGAGCTAGACCCCTCGTTACTGTTTCTACGTAGGTTCGGCCTGTATGCCCGATCTCCCCGGGCGTTATTGAAAAGCTCAAGAGCATAATATGCCTCCCCGATTCCTGCCATCAGCATCTCGATCAGGGCGTCCCTCAGCTCCGTTTCGACGCCTCTATCTTTCCATGGACTGGTATCCTGCGGGTTATCTCGGGCGCAGATGTAGTCAACCCTACAGTGGTACTTGGGTCGCGTGTTTGTCAATCACACGACCGTCCGCCAGCCTTCTACCGGGCGGCATATTTACGTGGGTCCTGGCACCGCTTGCCGTCTCGATGCTCTATAGCGACCGCGACAAAGCCGTTGCTAGCTAATTCTCCACATACCGCGCTATAGCATGTCCGGGATCCACCTAACGACTGAAGATGATGACCGGGAATCTTGGCTTCTCTTTGTTTACCACCACTGTGTCCTGGCTTCTTCCTGGCTCCGTCGCCTCCGCGATGCCAGGCCTGCTGCTCGCCAACTTCGCATTCCGAAAAGCGGGCAACTTCGTGAATGTGGTGGTTGCAGCAAAATGCGCGATCACCGGCATGTCGGGAGCATTGAGGAATTTCGCGTAGTCTTTGCATGTCTACAAGCGCGGTCTCGGGAACCACGTTGCTCTCTTCGGCTCGTTACGTGTCTTGGGATAAGATGTCGAGATGTCGCAGGGGTAGAAGACTGAGAAGAGCACCGTGTCAAGTCCCAAGGCGTGCGCGCGGTTCCTCTTGATGTTGGAGAAAGTCCGCGGCTGCCGCACCGGCAGCTCGATGTCCATAAACCCGACGCTGTACGGGCCGGAGTACGCCGGCGCCATGTGGAGAAAGCGCTCCCGGAATGCGCGCGGCGGGCTCGCCCCGGTTCCGGCCGTCCATGCTCTCTGGCATGTTCCTCCTGCGGTGACACCTTCCTTTCGTCCGCCCATTCATACTCTCGGGATGCGGCCTAATTATAGAAAGGGCGGTTAGGAAGTTTATGTATAGCAAAACGCCTGGTGCTGTCATTGAAAGAAATCACGGCAAGCTCCTTATTTTCCGTAATCCGCAAGGAATAGCAACAGGTGAGTAGATGCTGAAATAGTGCTTAAAAATATCTCCACGCCACTATGGCGCCTCGAATAATATGATCCTTACACAAGGCTTCAGCCCAATTAACATAGCAATGATTCATCAATTTGGGATTGCGATGCCACATATCAGGCACATGACATCATATCCATTTGTTACCCCCCACCATGGGATTTTGCGAATCCCATTCCTCAATCCAATCAGTCCACCCTCTCTGAATCACAAGAGGCACAGCCTGATAGCAGACGGTCGGCTGCTTGATTTCTCTGCGTGACACCACAACCCGAGCAGTTGTTTTCTGTCCCTTTGATCCTTGCGGCTTAGACTCAACAGTATATTTAGTAGGTGGTGATTATTGATACCAGCAATCGAATTTCCACGTTGCGTTACAGCCCCACAGTGAGCACCTAGGTGCGATAGGGTTGCTTTTGACTTCGACGGCGTACTTTTTATATCTATTTTCCATTGGCCGGTAGTCGAACAAGCTCTCATATGGTGCAACTCAAAACCAGGACGCCGCCACTAGTGATAACTGTACTTCAACGTCAATCGTCTAGTCCTTTGAGCCTTGCAGCTATGCTTTTGCCATTCAGCCAGCCTTCCACTTTCGGAACCTAGGAGGAGGTCCTACAGGGGTCGAAGGGATACACCGGCCTGCCGACGAACTAACTGTATTGCTAAGCCCATCACCAGGGAGACTCGGCGTATATTCCCGTCCAAATCGGAAGGACAAGGGTCCAGGCGCCAATGCCACTTGGCTTTTGCCAATATCTACATGCCCTCAAGTCGGGAAGGGAGTCGGCAGCTAAGAACACGTGCGAAAAGGCCTGGATCTCGGGCGCCGGGTGCCATTCAGGCACGCGAGATTCGCAAAATCTTCCCCATTGCGCGACTTAACCGGCTATTTGGGGGCTAAAGAGGCCCAATATAAGGCATGAAGCTTGACTTTGCCCACTCCGGCTTTCCCGCTGCGGACCCAGCCCAGACCTGGATAAATCCAGACCGCATGCATTCCTAGATTTCGCTTCCGCCATACGGCCCCGACAGCCGGGGTAAAGCCAGGTACCCTGCAACGAGGGTAGGTATTCGGGACAAGTCGATACTTACATGGTGTCCTCGCCATGGTACATGACACCGCCTTCTTCAACAGTGGGATACGTATCCTCACGCTGGGCTAGCAAGCCAATCGGAGCTTTCTGAGGCGGAGCGCGGCTGGCTATTTAATTTTTATTTCCTTGCCGTTCATTGCTTTGGATTCCGCGGTCCGGATGGCGTTCTGAAGCCCCAAATCATGTACGGATGCAAGCGCCGACGAATCGCACGGCAAATATTCCGACGAGCACCACTCCACTCCTTCTGACTAACAATCACATAAACCGAGTACGCAATTCCAGCTGATCAATCACGAAGTCGATAATAGGGTTGGGGGTCACTTTCCAACGTCGCAGGCGGCGGGATGTCGGTGCCTGGCGCGACATTATCGTACTCAATAGAGGAAAAGTATCATCTTGCTGGTTTAGCCGGCAGGACTAAGAGCGTCGCGCATCCTGCAGATGATCAGCGCGGACAAGATCCCTTTGCCAACATGCATACTTTTAGGTAACAAGAATCGCTGATTCGCGCCAACAAAAAGCTTTTCTTGACGGGCATAGCCGCGGTCTACCGCAGACGATCGACGGCATATTCGCCAAGCCCAGCTGAGCGGACAAGATCCCTGGAAGACCCTAAGCGATGGGCCGCCGAATTGATCTGGAAGGGATCCTTTGTTCGCTCGGGCGAAAGAAGGGCCGGTTAAGAGGCGCGGTACTGGAGGGCCTCAGTCGGGGAAACTTCCGTAGTCGGAAAAAAACTTCGTCGTGGGGGAACGACTGTCAGAGGAGTAGCAGACGAGAGGAAAGGAGAGCGAGTCGGAGAAAAGAGAGCCAGCTTGTTTCGTCTCTACTCGTCCGTACGTGAACGATGTAAAGGAAACAAAATCCGATCTGCAGCTTGGCTACCGAACACACAACATCTAGGTCCTATTCCCAGTCACATATGGAAAATATGCACTGTGGGTATCGCAGGCATTGTCTGTGATGAGAGCATACTGCCACGGTTAGCAATGAATGCGAGACTTCCCAGAGTTACTCGCGGAAGACATGGATATATTCCTGTTGGCCTAGTTGTCTAATCCCGCCCAGTACACGAGGACGGTGAACTAGATAGATGTCAAGTCGGTTTCTCGAAACGAGCAGCGTTGTCGGTGCAGCATGTCTTTGGTACTGGTTAGTCAGGCGGAGCCACCACCTCTTAAGACCGAGAGATCACTCTGTGCGGTGACAGTGATGCCCTCAGCCGGGGAACTGGGTTTGATGATCAACGCTATAGACGGCTTACGGCTCCAATGAACATCGCTTCCCCCTTCATGAAGTATTCGGCATAGCCAGCTGTGCTATTTTGTCTTCATTTGCACTCATCGATGTAAGCAAGAGGGGTGTACTAGTCTAGTACAATCATATGAACCCAGTAATTGTCCGTCTAGAGCTGAGCGCCGGTTCATCAAAGTCGAAAGGCAGAAGCAGGAACAAAAGAGCACACGCTCTCTCGACTGGGGCGCAACCCCGCCGACGCCGCCGCTACTGCTTCTCTAGGTCTTTCTTTGAAGCACATCTCACAACATCTTCCGCCTCTGATACGGAATCTCGATTGCACAACCAACCGATCCGTTTAATAGTTAGAACTTGTAGACCTGGTCCTTGGAGTAGCCCAGCTCCTTGAGGTAGCCCGTCAGCTCGCCTTGGTCCTTGGGGCTGGCCTTGGGACCGGAGATGGCCTTGTACATGCCCGGCGGTCCGCAGACGAAGATCTTGATGTTGTCCTCCTTGGGCTCGGGTAGGACGGTCTTGAGCAGCTCTTTGTTGATGTAACCCGTGCCGCCGACGGGCCAATCCTTAGGCGGGTTGTCGAGCATGTAGAAGGCGCGGAAGCGCTGCGGGTAAGTGTTCTCGAGGTCCTCCCACTCGCGCTTCAGCAGGATATCCTGCTCCGAGACGTTGCCGAACACGAGCGTCACCTTGGTCTTGTCGTCCGGGTTGCCGAAAATCGCGCGCGCCAGCTGGTACATAGGCGTGATGCCCGTACCGCCCGCGATCAGGGCGATGTGCTTGTGCTTGTTCGGCTCCCACTTGTACTTGGGCAGGGGTCCCTTGAAGTCCAGCCGCTGGCCCGGCACCATGTCGTGCAGATGAGTGGACATGGGCCCATTGGGGTACTTCTTGACGACGAGCTCGATGTAGCCTTTAGCATCTGTTTGCGCGCGCAGACGCGGAGAAATCAGTATTCTATTCCATTGCCATAGCCCCTAAACAATGCAGCAAGGAACCTAGACATCGAAATCAAAGATAGAGCGGCTTCTTACGCTCGTCGCTCGTAGGCGTGTACGGCCGGAGGACCGGCTTCTCGGCGTCGGCGGGCTTGAACTTGGTCAAGAGTGCGCTGGCGACCTCGAGTCCGGACACCATGTCGTCCTCGGGCAGGTGGAAGACGAACTTCTTGGTGTTGGGGGTGAGGACCTCGACCTCCTTCAGGAGCAGGGAGACGAAGCCCTGGTCGCCGCCGGTGAAGGCTTTCTTCGGCGGGCCGGCGACCGCCTCCTTCGCCTTGGCCTCGGCCTTCTGCGCAGCGCCCGACGAGCCGAAGAAGAAGTAGTAGCCCGCGCCAGCGGCCCCGGCGGCCCCGGTGGCGTAGAGGAGGGTGTTCGAACCGCCTTTGCTGGGCGCCTCGGTGGCGTACGTCCGCTTGAAGGCGGTCTGTTATCGAGGCTCCCGTCAGCTTTATTTGGGCCAATTGACCTGTCTATATCCCTCGCCGAAGCCGTTCTTGATCGCTTGATCGTTTGATCGACCTCGACCTCGGAGCTCGGAGCTCCGGCTAGCTCAGGCGGGTCTCGGGATGGATAGGTAGGTGTAGGTACTTACACGTTTCAAGGGCTGAGCGGCGCGGAATGCTGATCTGGCAAACATCTTCCTGTAGCCTGCCAAGGGACGGAAAGGAACGATGAATATGTTGAGAAGTTATCGCAGGCCAAAGAAAGAACGAGGGAGGAGGGCTTGTCGTCAATTGAGAACCCGGAAGTTGCGACGCAGCTTGGGTGCGGCCCCACAACGCCAATTGCCAGTTGCCATTTGCCATTGTTTGGGATGGATCATGACGTCTGTGTAATCACGTGATTTGTTGATTGGTAATCGCACCCCAATTCCTCAAACCAACCAAGGAGCGGAACGGCCCGCGCGGTCTTCAGTCATTCTCGCTACTGGTTGTCCCTGATTGTCATGAACCGGCAGCTGTCATCCAAACCCTATTTTCGACACAGGAGTCAATCGACTGGTTCCCTATACATCCCGGAATCTTATAAGCGGATATCAGATATTAGTACTCCCGTTGGTTCAAAAGTTTACCGGGTTTCCCTAAATTGCTATGTCTAACTGGATGTAGTCATCGACTCAAGGGTACGCTAGCATCTAAATGGTACTGGACGATGATTGGGTTATTTCAAGACACCTAAAGACACACATCCCACGGCATTTGTATGGAGAATGATGCTATGCTTCAGAAGGGCTTCGAGTCCCAGGTCAGGTTCCAAGTCGATAGGCCATCCTCATATAACTTCAATATTCTCACTAGACCCCTAGAGGCTTTCATGATAAGCCCCTACGTTAGGTATTCTATTAAAGAAATGCATACATACTATATACGCAATGCTTAAAACAGGAAGATATCCTGTAACTCCATATAACGCGCCCTGGGCCTCGTTCCGGGATGAGCGCCGGGACTGACTTAAATAACATCTAGCTACGGTCTCAACCTCATTTGATTTGTAGCTCGACAAGGTAAACGCTAAAAAGAGGATATCCAAGTGTCGAACGAATGTCTCGAAGCTGAATGACGATTCACTATTCAATCCAGGACCTAACCTGAGACCTATCACCCCTTTATATAGATATATTGTCAGCTATCGCGTTGCAATTTGTATTGAATCCGCTGTATAGGGTGCAATCTAGATTGGGATTCGGTAGGAGCGCGACGGCCCAAGCCACATAGCGGTTTCTTGCTGAAATAGGCTGTTTACCCGTTTGTTCCTGCGATCTCTATGGCCAACAATCATAGCCAGAATCACCTTGGCTGCTAACGGTTTATTTATAATTAGCCCTTCATTCCCTTTCGGCCAATACGCAAGTCAGGTGCTACCTAGAATTGTTATTAATTACAGTCGGTTGGGCTTCAATCGGATACATGTAGGCAGGCAGTGCTGTGATAATTCCGCCTCATAGGCGGCCTATGAAAGCTCGGAACTCGCTCTATTGGTAAGCCTGCTAAAGATTATTGTCCACCTAACGGGTTTTCTTAGAGTCAACTGCGACGCGATATATATATGCAGCCGCCCGAGCCTCATGACACTTTTATCCTAATCCGCAACTAGGCCTCTCTAAATAGGCAAACTGACTACAACATACAACCAAAGCAGGAATTATTAATTACGGATTATCCATTGTGCTCATGTCGATATAATTTGTGTTAACAATACATCAGGAGACGTAACATTTTCTCCTAAATTACTGTAACAAATGCTCTTCACTGCCCACATCGGCAAGCTAGGCTAAAGCCAGGTATATCCTTATTATCATGAATTTCTAACGTCTGCATGGTGTTGTATCTTCCGCGATGTTAATTGTGGGATGGTTCTTATAAAGCGTATCACAGTTGTGAATGATACTTTAATGTCTATCTAGCGTTGCAGTGTCAAGCGTGCAGGTGTGGAAAGAGCCTGGAACGCGGTGGTGTCTATACCATAAAAGGGGCTTCAGGATCCAGGTTAAAGTGGGGTCCTCAACAAACTTCAAGACGCTCATTTTACCCCTGGTTACTTTGACTCACTAGGTCAGGCAAATGGTATCAACCGAGATAAGCATATGCAGCCACGTAAGAGGGGCTGCGAACCATCCGGTGCCGTACTTCACCTCCTAAGCCATTCATTTCACTGGTCCACCGGGACGAATGAATCTCATCAGACCTCCACGGCAAGAATGAATTCACCGGAGGCCTTCGTAACAGCATACACCGCATTATTCAAGCCATGGAGACTGAATCCTCTTACAGATATCGTCCAGGGGAACTCTTCCTAAGTTTCGAGTGACATGCGACTACACTCATTTGATGGTAGTATTTTTACGCCTATGGTCGCTATCACTCTGTGAGACTCCTCTCTATAATCCTCAACTTACTCTTTGTCTTGGATTTAGCCACGTCCAATATGGAACCTCGCGGTGCCACTGTGAGTATAATTGCTCTCATTGAACTTATCCAGCAAAATCTTTGGTACACCACCAATGCTACCAGTGCAACCAAGGAACGGAATCGAATTCGGAGTGAATTGCTAGCATGCAACGCTTTCGCCCAAGAGCTACGCGACCAGTCCGATGACCGGGGAGAGGGTAAAGCATGGTCGGAGATGATCAAGGCTCTCGACAGGCCTGATGCCCCATTAGGGCGACTGAAAACCACATTCGGCGCTATGCAGACTAGACTACAACCTAAGAAGGGGGTTCGAAGGGCAGTTTCGGCCCTGAAATGACCATTTGGGAAGAAGGAAGTGCAAATGATCATCGAGACAATCGAAAATGAGAAGAGCCTGCTAAGGTTCGTGTTGGATAATGAACACCGGAAGCTCATGCAGGAGATTCAGAGGCACTCTAGGGTAAATGGGGAAAAGCTGGACAAACTACTCGAAGTCCTTGAATGATCTTCAAAGGATCATAGAGCCCACTTTGAAGGCCTGAAGGACGGTGTTGATCGCCTACATATCCGCCAGGATACGCGCGAAGCCGATGAGAAACGGCAAGAAATCCTCAACTGGCCCACACCACTGAACTATGCAGCTCAACAGCGCGACTTTTACAGTAGGGCACGGCCAGGAACGGGCCAGTGGCTTCTTGGCTCCGAAGAGTACCAGCGCTGGGTCATGCTCAGCAACCAAACGCTATTCTGCCCAGGCATCCCTGGAGCTGGCAAGACGACCCTTACATCGATTATCATAAAGATCTACACGACAGTTTCATTTCCGACCCCACGATTGGGAATAGCTTACGTCTATTTCAACTTCAACCTCAAAGACGAGCAAGATCTTCAGGGTTTGCTGTCCGGTCTGCTGAAACAACTGGCCCAAATCCAGCCGTCTCTGCCAGCCACCCTCCAAGACCTTCACGAGCGACGCGAAATAGAACGGTCAAGGCTGCCGCTGAAAGAGATTCAACACTTCTCAAGTTGGTCGCCAGTACGTATTCCAAGGTCCACCTCCGTATCGACACGCTTGATGGATGTAAGACGGCTGATAGTTGTCGGTCTAAATTTATATCCCAGGTTTTGCCATACAATCCGAGGCTCCCAAAAATTTCCTTGCAACCTCGAGGTTCGTACCAGACATTACCGAAAGGTTCAAATGGTGTCCATCGAAAGAGATCCGTGCAAGCAGAGAAGACGCGATTATATATGGAAGTGTCTGACTGAGCGTTGGCCTATGGTAGTTTGTTTAACGGTTAAAGTAGCCAGATCTCGATAACTCAACTGCGTAAGTGTGTTTAGACGGCATAGCGGCCAAGTCGCGGTAATTATTATCTGACAATCTTTGGCCCCCCCGCTTAACATTGCTATGAATCTCAGGTAAAGAGCAAGTCAGGCAGAGCCCCGCCCGCTGCTTACTTTCATCGGTCGATATCAACACGGCGTCAGATGTGGAGTCGCGGGAATCACAGAACTGGAGGGACCGAACTCCACATTCCCCCAAAAGATTCTCCAAGAAATGATCTCCTCGCCCTGGAGCATCGCGTTGATGAGGACGCCGTGCGTCATCACAACGATGTGGTCGTCGCCGCCCGCAGACTCGGAAACGCTGTAGAGCCACTCGAGGCCATCCCGGGCTCGCGCGTCCCTCTGCTCACGATCGCGTTCCTGGAAGGCGTCGTTCGGGCCCTCGTCGTACCAGCCCTTCCGAACGAGTTCCAGGTCTACTTTGTAACCGAACTCCGGTCCCAGTTCTCAGGCTCGGACCCCACATTGCATGTCTGTTGGCAGAACTCCTGAAGCTCGCGTAGGAGCACGACTGGGGGGG